>CAUYQV010167125.1:0-13882 GCA_963574575.1 Galagoides demidoff
CATTCCTCCATCTTCTCTAGAGAATGTTGTATTCATGTCTCATGCCCATTGATATATGGGATTGTTGGCTTTTTTCATGTGGATTCATTTGAGTTCTCTATAGATCCTTGTTCTCAAGTTTTTGTCTGATTCAAACTATGCGAATATCTTTTCCCATTGTGTAGGCTGTCTGTTTGCTTTGTTGTTGTCTCCTTAGCTCTACAGAAGCTTTTCAGTTTAATTAAGTCCCAAGTGTTTATTATTTTATTTTATTATTTGTTTGATACAGAGCCTCAAGCTGTCACCCTTGGGTAGAGTGCTGTGGCATCACAGCTCATAGCAACCTCCAACGCCTGGGCTTAAGTGATTCTCTTGTCTCAGCCTCCCAAGTAGCTGGAACTATAGGTGCCAGCCACAACGCCTGGCTACTTTTTGGTTATAGTTGTTATTGTTGTTTGGCAGGCCTGGGCTGAATTCAAACCCACCAGCTCTGGTGTATGTGGCTGGCGCTTTTGCCGCTTAAGCTACAGGCACTGAGCCACCAGTTGTTTATTTTTGTTGCTGTTGTAATTGCCACAAAAGTCTTCTTTATATAATCTTTCTCCAGGCCAATATCTTCAATTAGTTTTTCCTGTGCCTTCTTTGGTCTCTTGTTCTTATATTTGACACAGAGTTCATCTGTGTCACAGCAAATCTAGTTCAGCTAGCAGTTTTGTCCAGTACCACACAGAGAGGCATCAGACTGCCAAGACTCCATGTTGGCTTCTACACTCCCCTCCCCAACACTGTCTCATGAGACTGACAGAACCAGCATGGAGGACCCCCCAGCTCAAACAGGGTCTCCAAGCCTGTAAATTACTGTCAGTTGCTTTTAGGCTGATAAAACACTGATAACCAGGGGTGACATTAGGCTGGCACACACTAATGTGGTGTATCATAGTTTATAGTTGATAGGTGTGAGTGTCCATTCTAATGGGGAAGTTCCCAGACCTACGATTATCAATCATACTGACTGTCACCCTTGCTTATAATTCAAATATAGTCATGTGCTGCACAGTGACGTTTTGATCAACAATGCACCACACCTATGACAGTGGGCCCATAAAATTATAATGGTGCTGAAAAATTCCTATCACCTAGTAATGTCATAGCCATCATCACGTCCTAGCACAACACGTCACTCAAGTGTTTGTGGTGATGCTGGTGTAAACAACCCCACTGCGCTGCCAGTCATATGAAAGTCCAGCACATGTATTAGGTACAGTGTACAATACTTGGTGGAAATAAATGACTATGCTACTGGTTTGTGTATTTACTCAGCAGCCATGGGCAGGCCCTTTGGGAGCTGTTCTAAAAGAAGGCATTGTTATCACAGGCGATGACAGCTTCATGCCTGTCATTGCCCTGAAGACCCTAGGAGGAGGAGAAGATGTAGAGGTGAAAGACAGATTAATATTGGTGATGCTGACCTTGTGTGGGCCTCACCTAATATGTGTATCTGTGTCTTAGTTTTTAATGAGAAAGTTTAAAAAGTAAAAAACAAAATTTTTAAATAGATACATGTTTATAGATTAAAGATATAAAGATCGAAAATATTTTTGTACAGCTATACATTGTGTTTTTTTTTTTTTTTTAGAGACAGAGTCTCACTTTATTGTCCTTGGTAGAGCTGTGGCATCACAGCTCACAGGAACCTCCATCTCCTGGGTGTAGGCCATTCTCTTGCCTCAGCCTCCCAAGTAGCTAGGACTACAGGTGCCTGCCATGACGCCCGGCTATTTTTTTGTTGTAGTTTGGTCGGGGCTGGGTTCAAACCCGCCATCCTTGGTATATGGGGCCAGTGCCCTACCCACTGAGCAACAGGTGCCACCCCGTATATTGTGTTTTAAGCTAAATGTTACCTAGAAAGAGAGAGTTTAAAAAATTAAAAGGTATATAAAGGAAATAATTTACAACAAGCTAAGGTTAATTTATTATTGAAGAAAGAAAATCTTTGACTATACATTTGGTAAAGCCTAAGCGCACAGTGTTTATAAAAGTCTATGGCAGTGTACAGAGATGTCCTAGGCCTTCACACTCACTTACCTCTCCCTCACTGACTCACCCAAAGCAACGTCCCTTCCCACAAGCTTCATTCTTGGGAGGTGCTCATACAGGGGTACTATTTTCCAATCTTTTATACCATATTTTTGTTGTACCTTTTCTATGTTTAGATATATTTAGTTATACCAATACCACTATGCTACAATTGCCTATAGTATTTAGTATAGTAACATGCTGTACAAGTTTGCAGCCTGGGAGCCTAGGTGTGTTGTAGGCCACACCATCTAGGTCTGTGTAAGGACACTCTCTGAGGTTTGCACAATTATGAAATTGCCTAACAACACATTTCTCAGAATATATCCCCGTTGTTGGGGATATATTGACACATGATCGTATAAGGACTATATACCCAACTACTGCTAGATCCTTGGTCTGCTTCATGTGCTTTATTTTCAAAGCTTTTTTTTTTTTTTTTTAGAGACAGAGTCTCACTTTATTGCCCTTGGTAGAGTGCCATGGCGTCACAGCTCACAGCAACTTCCAGCTCTTGGGCTTAGGCGATTCTCTTGCCTCAGCCTCCTGAGTCATAGGTGCTTTATTTTTTAAAAAGGAAATACCAGAGACTGCACCACAGTGCAATATATCAATGTAACAAAATTGCACTTGTATCCCATAAAATATACAAATCAAAAATAAACGGGGGTGGGGGGAAAGAAATGTCAGTCCAAACCAAACAATTTGAAACATAATGTCAATATTTAGACTAGGTTTCCTTGGAAATGCAGCTCAGAATGCTTACTGAGCATATTACCTGAACCTTTCCATACATCCTCTTTAAGCCTTTTTCTTCCTTCAGACTTTTCCCCACATGGCCGTGGCCAAAATTTCCTCTTCCTCCCTTCCTGTTCCCACACTTTCTAGGGCGTGGTTTTCTTAGTTCAATTCCTTTCTCTGCCAAAGTGTAGGAGCCCCCTACACTTTGCATGTGGGCCTCCCTGCTGTACAAGGTTCCTTGGAAAATGTACCCTGACCCACTTGAACTACTTTAACAGTACCTGGAAATATGGCGATTATAGTCCTTACTTGCTATTTTATCTGAGACTGTACCAACTCCCCCATAAATAATACTCACATTTTCACCACAAGAAAAAAAAGGAAAAGGTGATACTCTCAGAACACTCAGATTTTTGCAGCGAGTAGAAGCTGACTAGCTGGCTCCCCATAGCGCACCAAGCAGGTTTTCAAAAGTGGAATGTTTCCATCCTAGTCATGAGGATGAAACTGCCCAGAAGAGTAGAATCTGCCAGCTTCATCGCAAATGTGTGTGAATGACAGATTTTCCCGGCCTCAGATATTCATGAACTGCAGATGGTAAATAATACTCCCCTTAAGAGGTGGATTTATTTCTCTGGCTGTTAAAATACAAATGCCCCCTCCCCCAAAACAGCGTAGCTGCCTGCCACTGCTGGTTTGCCAGAGTCTTCATTGTCAAAGATCTTAAGTAGAGTTGCCTTTTGGGAAGTTATGGACACTCCTGGAATGAAAACATTTAATATGGGGGAATCACACTGATTTTGCTCACGATGCTGTCATTACAGTTTCTGAGAGAAAAGTAAGCAGTATACATGACAGAAAATATCCTTCCCAAATAGGTGGTTTGGAGCTGCAATTCTTTTGCCCCCTAAAAGATTTACTAGACACAATTATATAATGGATATAAGGTATATATAAAAATGAAGCAGAAACCAAACATCACTCAGAACCACAGTGAAGGCAACTGAGGGTTGATGCACCTGTGTGACGGGGCAGAATTAAGGAGAGAAACCATAATTGAGCTAATTTCTATATTTATGTTAAATCTATGTTAAAAGTAAATTGCTCAATTAGAAGTTCTGAGAAAACTATCTTGAGAAAGTGGCTTGCCTGGGTGTGTTGATAAAAGGAAGACTCAAACTAAAGTTAGGAAGGAGAGATAACCTGGCCTATAGCTTCAGAATTTTAAAGGAAACCAGGTCAACCTGATTTTAAGGATTGAGCCTGGTGAGAATTTTGTTTTCTTGAGGATCTATTGTTGTAAGAGACTAGTTGTCCAGTCATGTGGCAAAATGGGTAGAGCCAGGAATGGAACTGAGGTCCTTCCACAGACCCCGGAGCTGCCGTTCTTTACACCAGATGACCACACAGTGAACCGTGAGCTCCCAAAGGGCAAGGACTACAGAGGGATGAGGTGGAAAAGAGGCAGAGGAGAAGGAAAGAGGGAAAGGGAGAGGGAAGGAGGAAGGGTGGGAAGGAAGGAAAGGAAAAAAAGAGGGAGCGAGGAAGAGAGAAAGAATATTAGAATCAATGAGGGAGCCAGAGAAAATTTTAAAATGTACTACAAACAGAAACAAATTATGAGGATGAATTCATGACTTTTAACGCAGAAATAAGATAAACTTACAAATACATGTATTTAGAATCATTGGTACCCCATTACTGATGAGTATAGCTTATGCTCAAATATTGATGTCAAATATTATTTTACAATAAAAGGAACCCTCTCTCTCTCTTTTTAAAAGGCCTAATTCTGGGCTTAGGCAACAATAGTACAAGATGAGCCTAGGACATCTTGTAGTTCCAAATAATAATGAAGTACTCCAAAAAATAATAATAATAAATAAGTGGTGGGGACATGATGCAGAAGGCAGCACAAATGAGCTTCCACTGGCTAAACTGAGGACCATTTAGGCAAAAAAAAAAAAAAAAAAATAGAAAATGGAATTGACCAATTATAACCCACAGAATAAAACCATACCTATATACATAAATAACTGGCAGAGATGGGGAAGACCCTTCTTTCCAGCAGAATTCTAACTGATAAATGTAGAAATTTTCAATTTCCAACTGGAAATTGAAAATCACCATTGACCAAATGCCACAGTAATAATTGATGGCAGGAACCACTAATGGATGCTAAAATTAGTAGGTGAAAATGTAATGAGATGTAAGATGCCTCAAAATATTTCCTGAAAACATGCTTATTTAATCATAAAGAGAAAGAAAAACAGTGCTTCGTGCCCTCCCTATGTGACGGGCTTATCCCTTCCATGATATTCTTGCCCCAAATTCACCATTGGAATTTAATCATGAGGACATAGCAGATGAACCCAAATTGAGGGACATTCTACTAAGTAACAGTCAAGACTTTTCAAATGTTTTAAGCTCATCATAAACAAAGACTGAGCAATTATTCAATATCAAAGAAATCGAAGAGATGTGAGAACTAAATGTAACCCATGATGCTAGATTGGATCACAGACCAGAAAAATACACTATTGGGACAATGGGAAAAATTTGAGTAAGGTCTGTAGATTAATAGTATTGTTTGATATTTACTTCGGATTTGAATAATTGTACTATGAGTAAATAAGATTAACATTTGGGGAATATTAAGGAAGGATATATAGAATTGTACTTTTTCTTTTTGCAGTTTTTGGCTGGGGCTGGATTTGAACCCGCTACCTCCAGCACATGGGGCCAGAGCCCTACTCCTTTGAGCCACAGGTACCACCCTAGAATTTGTACTTTTTTGCAATCATTTTATGAGTCTGAAATTACTTCAAAATTAAAAGTTAAAAAATTTTGGTTTGGCACCTGTAGCTAAAGCAGCTAAGGTGCCAGCCACATACATCAGAGCTACAAGTTCAAATCCAGCCTAGGCCTGCCAAATAACAATGACAAACACAACCGAAAAATAGCCAGGCCTTGTGGTGGATGCCTGTAGTCTCAGCTACTTGGGAAGCTGAGGCAAGAGAATCGCTTAAGCCTAGGAGTTGTAGGTTGCAGTGAGCTGTGATGCCACGGCACTCTACTCAGGGCAACAGCTTGAGGTTCTGTCTCCAAAAAAAAAAAAAAAAAAAGAGTTAAAAAAATTTAAAAATTATTTCAAATAATAAGTGGCATTTCCTTGGTAGTGATTCTCGCTCTGTAGAGCTCAGTTCATCATCCTCCAGGGTGGGACAGAGGCTGAGGTGGATGGTGTTCTCTTCCCCTTAGTGACAGACAGCTGTGAGTGACACGGGAGATCTCATATCAAGTGGGAGAGTAGGCTCGTGGTACACATCTACTGTGCACCTGCCCTGTGCATAGCACGTTGGCAAGCAGAGGTGTCTTCCTTCCCCCATCCCCTACCTTTTGCAAAAGGCTACCATGCATACTTCTTATAAATTCCAACCAGGTCCCAGGAAGAGGAAATAGAGATTATAGAAACTTAGGGTTAAACTGTTGATAGTGTTGAAGAAGAAGAAAAGACACAAACTAAATCAGCTAAGGGATGCCTCCATTCTTTACCCTGAAGTTCCCTGGATGGTTAAGGGACTTTAGATGGGCTTCAAAGGGGAAAGGAAAGGACATAGTTAACTCCGAGACACAGAAGGATGAAGGAAACATTTCCTGGCCAGCCAACCGCTGGAAGCATGATGACAAACCCCAAACCATCCTTGAAGTTGGCAATAATCAAGCCTCAAGTTGACAAGTCAGCCTTGCTAAAGCCAAGTAGGCTATTAAAACTGTTTGTATAGCTAAAAGAAATAAAACATTGGTAAACAGCAGCTTAAACTGAGCGAAGATTCACTCAATTCATAATCAAGCAAAAATGACATGGAACAAGAGCCAAAGAATAATCTTAAACAAATTTTTAGCTCTCTAGAATCTCAGGTTAACCAGATGGCAGTCTTTTCTAAAGCACCATTTTATTCAAATTTTTGATTGAAGATTTTGCCTCTTAAAGGGAAATGTGCATTTTGTCATGAGGATGCAGCCCAGTATTTTGGTTTTCTCAGAAAGACTTGTTCTCCAGCTTATATGATAAATGCACAGTGTACTAAGTTTGTTTTAGGTGTGGCAGATATAAGCATCCATATATACCCAGCAGAAGCATGAGACATGCAACCTTTTTGACTATGTGGATGGGCTATGTCATGGGAAGACCACGAGATAGTATTTCAAAACTCCATTTCTTTTTTATTTTAAAACAGTTAACAATTTTCACACTTCACAGTACAAATAAAAACTGCCCCCTTGTTTGGTTCTATTTCTTCCCTTCAAAACTGTTCTCACTCTGATAGGAAGGGGGAGCAAGTCTTTCTTATCATGCTATTAAGAAAATACCCAGAGTCATAGCACCATGATCTCCTGGTGAAGCAGAAGAAGTAATATAAAACTGACATAAAGAGACCTCTCTCTAGCCTCATCTATCTGGTTGAGTCATTCTAGGCTGAGTGGACACCATCATGGGACAAGTAGGAGGTCTCATCACTGGGGGCCCAGGCATCATTGGCATGTGACTTCCTAGGGGTGGCCTCATTCTAGAAGCAGGTCCCACTGGCATCATCCCAGGAAGAGGAGGACCCATCAGCGGCTTCATGGGAGGGACCCTAGGGGGACTGGCATCGTACCAGGACGAGGAGGACCTGGAAGACTGGGCGGGAGGTGGAATCATGGCCCTGCAGGAGGAGGAGCAGAGAATGGAGCAGGAGGTATTTTTCCATGTTGAAATGCAGCCGTTGTTTTGCCAGTCAGGCTCCGGGCTTGCTCTGCCATCCACTTCTGATAGCAGTGGTTGTTCACCTTCTCTTTGTGTTTCCTCCCACTGCAGTGTGTCTTTCTCACAGATGGAGAGCATGGGTGAGGTATGTATCACAGTAGTCACAATAAAACTTGGGCATGTTCCCTCCAGGCCATTGGCAACTCCATTCTCTCACACCTCCATTTCATCAACCACAAATCTGCTGGATTAAAGTAAGTGAAATGAGAGTAAGCAACAATAACATTAAATGCTGTGGGGAAGGAGGAGATAAGTCAGAATTGGTCATTGCTTGGATTCCCACCTTGACAAACATTATCACAAACTCAGGAAGGACCTAGATCCTCATTTCCAGAGAAAATAAACAAAAAGGAGATTTATTCTAAACATGTTCTTTCAAATAGAGAACTCTATAATAACAACAGTATTGCCAGGAAGTTTGCTAACGATGCAGAGAAAGCTGACACCTTTCAACTCAGGTGGACAGAATTTAGATAAAGATAAGCTATGTCGGAGAACCGGTCATGTTCTAGGTAGATAGGGGCTTTCACAGATTAAATAGATTTTTTTAATGAAAAATTGGCTCTGATCATATATAAGAGGGATTAAATTTATTCAATGCCATCCCAGAGGTCAGAATAGGATCCGAAGTTTTAATAACAAAAGAATTGAGCTGATTAAGCTGCCTCCCAATGTGGTCAGCGGTTTTTTAATGTAGTGAGCTCCTTGTTACTTGAAATATTCAGGCCCTCTGTATAAAGTGTGGAAGTTGTCTTTTGGCCATACGACTCTGTGGCAAAAGCTTTGATCATTTGACTGAAGCAGCATTTTCCCTCCGGAGGGCTGTGCGATCATTAGTGCAAGATTCGTTGTTAAAGAGACAGGGCCATCATTGTCAAGTAGCTGATGCTGCACAGGATCTGATCCTCTAAGCAGGTCGGATTTTGCCTTTTCTCTTTAGACAATGTGTCAAGGGATCCTATTACAGTGGTGGGATTGTGCCCTTTGCCCTTCTGGTTCACAGTGAAAGGCGGCCCGGCATGACACCTTCTCCTGGTTTTGAACTCTCCAGCTAATGACCAGGTGAGCGGACACTCAGCCTGTCAGTGTTGTGTCAAGTTTTATTCCAGGATCAAATCACTGGACTCAGGCCCTCTCTTCCTCATCTTAGCTCCCAGGGTTCTCTTGGAGAAGAAACAGGAACTTTGTGGGTGGACCAACAGGAGGGAGGAACCTGGGATCAGGAGCAAATAAAGGCATCACCTGGCTTTTAGAAAAACCAGGTGCAACAGAGAAGAGGTTCTATCATCAGAGTTAGGGGGTGCTTTAAAAATTTGACCCAGAGCAAGCTATAGAATGATTTTTTCAGTGTATCTCTTAGTATAAGAAAAACCAAAACATAAAATAAGACTACATCTTTTCTGTAGATACATATAATTGTAGCAAGGGCAAAGAAACATCTTGGAAGGATTTATTCTTAGCTGATGCTAGATTGCTAATTGGTTATTTTTAAAAAGAGCGTGGGATTGGAGAGGTGGTCAATGATGTCCATGTATCACTGATATAATTACTCAATTTAAAGACTATGCATGTACACCTGTATGGTACCTGTTCAGAGTATCTCTGAAAGAAATTAAAGAGTTAAGAGTCTTTGACTCTGGGGAGGAAGACTCAGTGGCTAGGAGGTAGTGCTAAGAGACTTACTTTTGCCTACAAGCCCTTTTGCACCTTGTAAATTTTGTTCCATAAGCATCTATTATACAAAATAAGTAAATATAATTCAAAATGGAATAATAATTTGAAAAGTCAATTTTAAGCATTAATAATAATAACACCTAACATGAGCTAAAATTCTATTCTAAAGGGTTGGCACATCATTTAGAACAATAGTTGAAAGGCTGAGCTTTGCAGAAGGGGAAAACTTGGTAAGAGGGGAGGAAAGTCCACTTTCAGGTCCTAGGAGTTAGGCTAGGTCAGAACCTAATGATGCCTGAAGGTCTGAGCCCAAGGGTAGAATTCTTGAAAATAGGTCCCCCCCCAAAAAAATACTGGCTATTTACACCAACCCCCAAGTGCCTTAGATTAAGAATCAGAACAAGTTAGTCTAAGATATTAATAAAGCTAAATAGAGCTGACTCAACAAAAAAATAGAGGAAAAAGAAGAAAAACATAAGAAATGGACAGGAGAGAGGTGGGGAACCAAGAGAAGAGAGATGGAGAGAGAATGAGTATGACTTGGATTTTCCACTAGACTAGGAAATTCGTGATGGTATATATGGCATTTCTGTGCTTCTGGGTATTTCAAATATTTGTTATCTATTGATTCTTAAGGGACCTGTTAGCATCTAAGTCATAGTGTCTGGAGGTTCATGGAGCGAGAGGCCTCCTTCTGGTCTGATAGATGCAACAAAAGATGTGTACTGGAAAAAAGCTGGTGGACCTGAGATAGGTAGAAAGGTAGAAATAAGCGAAAAATAGAACCTTGGCAGTGGGGGTGTGAAGATAAGAAAAGGTGGTCACAACTGAAATTCTGCATTAAATTTGAATTCCAAAATCCTAATCAACATCTATTAACTTTCCTGGCTAGCAGACAATTTTACCCTAAGGCTGGATAGAAACAAAGGATGAAAGCAAGGGCAGGTGGCTTTTTCAAGTAGTGGTTTAATTGTCTTTAATCTGCCTTTTTTTTTTTTTTTTTTTCAGTTTTTGGCCAGGGCTGGGTTTGAACCTGCCACCTCTGGCATATGGAGCTGGCGCCCTACTCCCTTGAGCTACGGGCACCACCCTTTTTTTTTTTTTTTTTTTGAGACATAGTCTTGCTCTGTGGTTTATCATAGTTTACTGCAATCTCCAACTCCTGGGTTTAAGTGGATCTCCTGTTTCAGCCTTACAAATAGTTGGGACTACAAGTGCCCACCGCAATACTAAGCTAATATTTCTATTTTTACTACAGATGGGGTCTTTCTCTTGCTCAGGCTGGCCTTGAACTCCCGGCCTCAAGCAATCCTCCCACATCAGACTCCCAAAGTGCTTGGATTATAGGTGTGAGCTACTGTGCCTGACCTCATGAAATGGCTTTTATCACCAACCTTTTAGACTTGAAGTCCAAAGTTAAGGGGTAGGACATGTGTTGATCACAGATTTTACTATCCAGGGGCCCATTTAGCTTCAGGGAAGGAAGTGAGCCTCACGGTCTACATTTGGCAGGATCCAGTAGAGGTCATGGCTCTTGGGAACAAGGGCATTCCTCAGAGATTTTAAAATTGAAAACTGTCCACTGGGCCGTGCCATTTTGGGATGTCTTGTTAGACATCTTTGTCCCTTCACTTAGGGCCTAATTGTGGCACGATAGCCAGGATGGCTGTAAGTCTTCACTGTCTCACTTCCTCAACTGGGATGGGTGGAAAACAATTTCTATCTATCCCATATGCCCAAGGGGACACCCTATCCATCTTCTCAGTACATTCCTGCTCTGATAGACATTCTTCATTTGCTATCACAGAGAAGCTTTTTTCTGGGCATTTTCTTAGCTCCCAACTTTGAACTTAACATTTAAAGTTGTTTTCTTATCTGCCATCAATTTATCTGGTGTCCAGAGAATTTATATTTTACTTATATGGAAGGTACAGTAACAGCATACACGATCATACGTAAGAACAATGAGTAACAACAATGCAGACAGCTTTCTACTCTTTGATAACTGCACAAAACTTTCATATTCCTATTCAATTCATATTCAAAGCACACCTGAATCAAGGAAAATGTTATGGGCTGTCAAGAAGGGAGATTTAAATGAGAGAGGATGTGCCTGCAAACTTCCCTATTTTATGTCAATACCTGGGGTTGTCCATCACAAGAGATAGTTTTTCATGGTTTTTTTTTTTTTTTGAGGCAGAACCTCAAGCTGTCCCCCTGGGTAGGGTGCTGTGACTTCACAGCTCACAGCAACCTCCAACTCCTGCAAGTTGGCTCAAGCGAGTCTCCTGCCTCCGCCTCCCAAGTAGCTGGGACCACAGGCACCCGCCACAACGCCCGGCTGTTTTTTGGTTGCAGCATCATTGTTATTTGGTGGGCCTGGGCTGGATTCGAACCTACCACCTTAGGTGTATGTGGCTGGCGCCTTAGCCATTTGAGCCACAGGCGCCGAGCCGTTTTTCATGTTTTATCAACAATCTGGAGAACATTTTCCAAAAGGTTTACAACTTACTTTTACTTTCCCCATTTCACTGTCTTTTGGGAGGAGCAGTAGGATAAGTTCAGGAAAAGAACCACTTGCTTAAAAGAGGGAAGCTCTGAACTGGTCATAGGTTTGGGGAACAGAGAAAATATGGAGGCACAGAGTTCTGCAGTGTCCTCTGACCAGAGACACAGTGGTGATCATAGTGATTGTTTGGAAATCAGAAAAATGCCCAAGTCATGCAGCTAGACGGATGGCATGTTATCTTGTTCCCCAGAGATGGGAAATGGGTTTGCCAACTTTTAGCCTGCAGAAACTGGAGTGCTTAAAAGTGTGGACTAAAGAATGGGTCTAAAGTTTTTGCTTCATTTATCAAATCTGGAGGGGTTTTTTTGCAGTTTTTTTCCAGGGCTGGGTTTGAACCTGCCACCTCTGGCATATGGGGCTGGTGCCCTACCCCTTTGAGCCACAGGCACCACTCAAATCTTGAGTTTTTTAATAATTAAAAAAAATCAGAAGGGGAAGGACAGGGAAGATATGGATATGGGGAAAAGTATGTAAAGTTCTAGAGCTACCACAAACCTTTGGATTCTTTGCAATGCAGTCACCTAGAGAGACCAGAATGGTCAGAGAAGTGTTGAGGATTAACCGGCCTTGTAATTTATAGGAATGTCATGCAGTTTTTTACATTTTACTTGCAAGAAAGAGAAGGAGATGCAGTCCAACTTGTCAATAGTCTACTAGGAAAGAATAAAATTTTCTCCAGATGGATGCCAAGCTCTCCTACTTTCTCTCTTCACCTACTTTGCATCATTTAATCCTCACCACAGTCCAGCCAGGTGGCATTATCTTTCCCATGGATACCCAGAAAAGTGTGTTCATCAACAAGGCTAACTGTTGTAAACAGCAACCCCCAAATCTCAATGGTTGATGCAATACCATCCAGGTTTATTTCTTGTGCAGGCAAGTGCAGTGTGGATGTTTCTGTTTGTGCTGCAGTCCGTGACTCGGGGATCTAGCTGCTCCCATCATGAGGCATCATCGACAAGGTGGAGACAGAGACAGGCCAGAGCAAGCAGAATCATGTGGCATGACTGAGACCGTGCCTATAATGGGTGTACAGGCACATCCCAGAGACACTGCAGGTTTGTTGCAGACCACTGCAATAAAGTGAACATCACTATAAAGGAAGTCACACAAGTTTTGGTCTTGCAGGGCATATAAGAATTGTATTGAATTCATGGAGATAAGAGAATAGAATGATAGCTACCAGAGGCTGTGAAGGGTAGGGAACAGGGGAGGATAAAGTGAGGATGGTTAATAGATGTAAAAATATAACTAGATAGAACGAGTAAGATCTAGTATATGGTAGCACCACAGGGTGACTATAGTTAAGAATACTTTATTATATATTTAAAAATAACTTAAAAATGGCATTAGAAAGTTCTTGAAACAAAAACAATACTTGAAGTTTTGGATGCCCCAGTTATCCAATTTGATATCAAAACATCACATGTGACTCATAAATATATACAATTATTATGTAATATAAGAATTTAAAATTAAAATTGTTAGAAAAGTTGTGCTTATACTTAGTCTAAATATGCATTCTATCTAAAAAATGTGCATCTCTTAATTAAAAAGTACTTTATGCTGAAAAAATTACTTTATGCTAACAGTCATCTGAACCTCCAGCGAGTCCTAATCTTTTTGCTGTAGAGGGTCCTGCCCCAGTGTTGATGGCTGCTGACGGGTCAAGACAGTGGTTGCTTATAGCTGGGTATGAGAGTAGAGGCTGTGGCAATTTCTTAACACTCATATAAGACACAGTAAAGTTTTCCCCTCATTGATTGACTCTTCCTTTAGTGAAAGATTTCTCTGTAGCACGTGAGGCTGTTGAATAGCATTTTACCCAAAGTAGAACTTCTTTCAAAATTGGAATCAATTCTCTCAAACCCTGCCATTGCTTTATCAACTCACTTTATAGAATATTCCAAATCCTTCATTATCATTTCAAAAATGTTCATGGCATCTTCACCAGGAGTAGATGCCATCTCAGGAAACCACCTTTGTTCATCCACAGGAAGCAACTCCTCATGTGTTTGAGGGTTACCACGGGA
>CAUYQV010167129.1:0-11957 GCA_963574575.1 Galagoides demidoff
CTTTTTTTTTTTTTTGAGATGGAGCCTCAAGCTATCCCCCTGGCATCACAGCTCATAGCAACCTCCAACTCCTGGGCTCAAGCAAGTCTCCTGCCTCCGCCTCCCAAGTAGCTGGGACCATAGGCACCTGCCACAACGCCCGGCCATTTTTTGGTTGCAGCAATCATTGTTGTTTGGCGGGCCCGGGCTGGAGATTCGAACCCACCACCTTAGGTGTATGTGGCTGGCGCCTTAGCCGCTTGAGCCACAGGCGCCAAGCCAGGGTAAATATTCTTGATAAATATGACTATATCTTTCAAATGCATATCATCCATCTGTCCTTCCCTTCCACTTTGAAGGCGGCATAATGATTATTATTATATATTTTTTTGCAAGTCTTGCCCCAGTTTTTCTATTTTTATTTATTTATTTATTTATTGAGACAGAGTCTCACTATGTCACCCTCATTAGAGTGCTGTGGTATCACAACTCACAGCAACCTCAAACTCTTGGGCTTAAGTGATTCTCTTGCCTTAGCCTCCCAAGTAGCTAAGACTATAAGCACCCACCACAACACCCAGCTATTTTTTGGTTGTAGTTGACCTGGGCTGGATTTGAACCCACCAGCTCTAGTATATGTGTCTGGCATCCTAGCCGCGGAGCTACAGGCACCAAGTCAGTTTTTCTATTCTTAGTAGAGATGGGGTCTCACTCTTGCTCAGGCTGGTCTCAAACTCATGAGCTCAAGCAGTCCACACTCCTTGTCCTCCCAGAGTGCCCGGCTGCAACATAATGATTTTATTTTATTTTATTTTTGTAGAGAATCTCACTTTATCTCCCTTGGTAGAGTGCTATGGTGTCACAGCTCACAGCAACCTCCAACTCCTGGGCTTAGGCGATTCTCCTGCCTCAGCCTCCCAAGTAACTGGGACCACAGACACCTGCAACAACACCCGGCTATTTTTTTTGTTGTTGCAGTTTGGCTGGGGCTGGGTTTGAACCCACCACTCTCAGTATACGGTGCTGGGGCCCTGCCCACTGAGCCACAGGTGCTGCCCAACATAATGATTTTAATGTCATAAAAAGTGTATGATTTTTACATGATTCATTGAGAAAATAGAAAAGTCCTTGAGAATTTATATAATATTTACCCCTAGTCGCTAGGTAGAGCTACTCTAAACCATCTCAGATGAATATCTTTTGTATTAATTAATACAATTTTATCAAAGAAAATACCTGCATGCAATTACTGAAGTAATGGTACAGAGGCCTGATACTGAAAAACAGCAGTTTTTTGATTTAACCTTTCCCTGCATCTGCTCCCCTTTAATCATTTTTGGTTTGGGATTTTTTTTGGGGGGGGGGTTATGGTTTTTGTGGTTTTTATTTGTTTTATTATTCTATCTATTTATTTTTTAATTTTATGACAGAGTTTCACTCTGTCGCCGCTAGAATGCCATGGCCTCAGCCTAGCTCACAGCAACCTCAAACCCCTGGGCTCAAGCAATCCTCTTGCCTCAGCCTTCCAATTAGCTGGGACTGTAGGTGCATGCCACTGCACTCACCTAATTTTTCCTATTTGTTTTCCTGTTTTTAGTGGAGACAGGATCTTGCTCTGCTCAGGCTGATCTTGAACTCCTGAGTTCAAGCAATCCTCCAGCCTTGACCTCCCAGATGGACTTCTTTTTTTTTGAGACAGCACCTCAAGCTATCCCCCTGGGTAGAGTACTGTGGCATCACAGCTCACAGCAACCTCCAACTCCCGGGCTCAAGTGAGTCTCCTGCCTCTGCCTCCCAAGTAGGTGGGACCACAGGTGCCTGCCACAATGCCCGGCTATTTTTTGGTTGCAGCCATCATTGTTGTTTTGGCAGGCCGGGCTGGATTCAAACCCGCCACCTTAGGTGTATGTGGCTGACGCCTTAGCCACTGAGCCACAGGCACTGAGCCGCAGATGGAATTTAGAATTCTATAAATTCTAAAGAAGAAATGTAGACATTCTGCTCTGATAGGGTAGAGAAATCACTAAGGAAGCATATCCTTTTCAGAGAGAGAGAGGTAACAATGAATTTTGCACTACCCCCTTTTGCCCACTCCCAACTATTGATAGTTGAGTCCCTCAGTTTTTAGTTCTTCTATTGGTTAGCTTTGTGATCTTAAATATTATACATAAATTTCTATTTGTTATCCACTTTCAGCTTTACATTTACCCTCTTGGAAAGATAGGGACATTAGCTTCCCCAGTCTTCCTGTGTCTTCATTCTTCCATCTTCTATCAGCCTGACCTTTGGTTTCATATTATCAAATTTAAAGACATTTACGAGCCTTTTCCTTGTCTCAGTAATGAGAGACCATTTGTTGTCAATGGTGAATATGTCTTGCTCTGTAAACGTATATCCTGCTCTTGCTCTGTAAGCCAATTTTTCTCTTCCTCAATAAACTTTCATGTTAAATTACATTCTGCTCTATAATCATGATTAAGTTTATCATGCATTGTCTGTAGTCCCATTCTAAAACTTGAAAGCTAGTAACAACCTTTGTTCACTAAAAGCCATGCGCCATACACTATGCTTCATTATATTTTCATTGTCTTAATTTCTTTGTCATTAAAGATCAAGTGGATTCTTTCTCACATTAATTGCTGAATCTCTCAAAATTAGAGGCAAGAGGGTCATTTGAGGCCAGTAGTTCTAGACCAGCACAGGCAACATAGGGAGATGCCATCTCTATTCCAAAAAGCTTTCAGGGTTTTTTGTTTGTTTTGTTTTGTTTGAGACAGAGTCTCAAGCTGTCACCTGGCTAGAGTGCTGTGGCATCATAGTTCACAGCAACCTCCAACTCTTGGGCTCAAGCAATCCTCTTGCCTCAGTTTTTCTATTTTTAGGAGAGACAGGGTTTCACTTTTGCTCAGGCTGGTCTCAAACTCATGAGCTCAAGCCCTCCACCTGCCTCAGCCTCCCAGAGTGCTAGGATTATAGGTGTGAACCACCTTGCCCAGCAGCTTTGAGTTTTTAAATAACAGCTTTTAAATTTTTGTTGGAAGGGCTCATTGCTTCTTGGCCTTTTGGCTAAGATCAAGTGTTGGAAGAGCTCACGCCTGTAATCCTAGTGTTCTAGGAGGCCCAGGCGGGCGGATCTTCTGAGCTCACAAGTTTGAGACCAGCCTGAGCTAGAGAGAGACCCCGCCTCTAAAAATAGCCGGGCATTGTGGTGGCTTCCTTAGTCATTTCCTATCAGAGCCTATAGTCCCAGCTACCTGGGAGATTGAGACAAGAGAATCACTTGAGCCCAGGTGTCTGAGGTTGCTATGAGCTATGACGCCCTGGAACTCTACTGGGGGCAACAAAGTGAGACTCTGTCACAAAAAAAAAAAAAAAAAAGAAAAGAAAAAAAGGAGACATAGTCATCTCCAATTGCCTCCGTTATGAACCACACAATTACATAGTCATAATAATATAAATGTACATTATTGATTTAACCAAAAATTACACCAGAACTATGTTGGGAGAATGAGTGCAAGACAAAGGGTGGAAGAAGATATTGTAGGAAAGCTTAGTCTTCATCTACCATAGTCAGAAGTTAGTAAATGACAGTCTAAAATTAAGTTATATCATATAAATGTTGCTTAAGAATGATAATAAAAAGCAGGACAGGTGGCACCTGTAGCTAAGTGGTTAGGGCGCCGGCCACATACAATCAGGCTGGCAGGTTCGAACCCGGTCCAGGCCAGCTAAAACAACGACTGCTGTAACAAAACAAACAAAAAAAGACCCAGGCATTGTGGTGGGCACTTGTAGTCCAGCTACTCAGGAAGCTGAGGCAAGAGAATTGCTCAAGGCCAAGAGTTTGAGGTTACTGTGAGCTGTGACGTCACAGTACTCTACTGAGGGCAACACAGTGAAACTCTGTCTCAAAAAAAAAAAAAAAGGCGGCACCTATGACTCAGTGGGTAGGGCACCAGCCCCATATACCGAGGGTGGTAGGTTCAAACCCAGCCCCGACCAAACTGCAACAAAAAATCACCAGATGTTGTGGTGGGCGCCTGTAGTCCCAGCCACTCAGGAGGCTAAGGCAACAGAATCTCCTAAGCCCAGGACTTGAGGTTCCTGTGAGCTGTGATGCCACAGAGGACGGTAAAGTGAGACTCTGTCTCCAAAAAAAAGAAAAAAAAGCAGGACAAACATCTAAAAGAATCAAAGGTAATCGCTTTTGGGAAAGGGCCAGTGGAGGTCGTGTCAGGAGAAATCTAGAAATTAATTCAAAGAAAACCAAGGCTGGACCTCATGACTCACGCCAGTAATCCTAACACTGTGTGAGAGGTGGAGGCAGGAGGATCTCTTGAGCTCAGGAATTCAAGGCCAGCTTGATCAAAAGCAAGACCCTGTCTCTAAAGACAAAAATAGAAACAATTAGCTGGGCATTGTAGCACACACCTGTAGTCCCAGCTACTCAGGAGGCTGAAGTGAGAGGATCACTTGAATCTTTGATCACTTGAGGAGTTAGATTGTGGTGAACTGTAGTGATGCCACCATCCTCTAGCCAGGGTGATAGCAAGACTGTGTCTCAAAAATAAATAAATGAAAATAAAAACATATATTGGGCGGTACCTATGGCTCAGTGAGTAGGGTGCCGACCCCATATACCGAGGGTGGTGGGTTCGAACCCAGCCCCAGCAAAACTGCAACAACAACAAAAAAAATAGACGGGCGTTGTGGCAGGCGCCTGTAGTCCTAGCTACTCAGGAGGCTGAGGTAAGAGAATCGCTTAAGTCCAAGAGCTGGAGATTGCTGTGAGCTGTGATGCCACTGTACTCTACCAAGGGTGACAAAGTGAGACTCTGTCTCTTAAAAAAAAGAAAAGAAAAACATATAACAATAAACTTCTTTTATAGAAATTACAGAATTTCAGAATGTACTAGGCCAAAGCACTTCCAAGTTTATCATCACTGTCATTGTTTAGCAGGTCTGGGCCAGTTTCGAACCCACCAGTCCTGGTGTATGTGGCTGGCACCCTGACCACTGAGCTACAGATGCCAAGCCAAGATCTTGATCTCTTGAGCCCTAGAGTTTAAAGTTGCTGTGAGCTATGATGCTATGGCCTTCTACCCAGAGCAACAGAGTGAGACTGTCTTAGAAATAAAAATAATAATAATTTAATAATTTATACCTCTAGTACAGTGCTTTGAATTGTAGACCTATAGTAAGTTTTTGTTAATAGAAAGGTATTTTTATAAAAGGAGATTTTGCTAAGTCAGGCTTTTTCTATTTTTCTTTTAGGTTTAAAGTTTTGAAATTGAAGTAGGTCTACACATTGAGAACTCATGTCTTTTCTTGTAAGTAAACCAGAGCGGATTAGGGTGAGTGTTCTTCTATTCTTCTGGCTTTGTTATTTTTGTGTTCTGAAAAGTACTGTGCTTTGGTGTATTGTGAGTGGCTTCGTTTATATGATGCTCAGAATCATACAGAGGTGAAGGATGTAGGAAGTGCAGCCTCCACTCCTGAGAACAGAGTTTGTAGACCGAAGCTGACAAGACACAAAATTTACCACTAGCTTGTCTGGTATAAAAGAAACAGAAAATGGTTTATTTTTATATCAGTTGTACAACACTAAATGAGTTGATGGCCCCTTTCAGTGTACATATGTAACTGTTAATGATCTCCCATGAGTTTGTGCGTTTTTAAAATCAGTATGATGTTATAATTATAAGAACACTTTTTTCTAAGTATAATCATTTGTTTCAGTTGAAGACATTTTGAACAAGAAAGATTTTATTACACCTCAAAATTTCATCAGCTAAAATGACCTTATAAACAAACACTAGATTTAGCATTTTACTAGCTCCCATGATTTCATAAAAAAGAATCTTATTTTATTGATAAACAAGTACTTAATTTCTGAATGCCGCAGTAATTATTTTAAAAACGGTGTGAGTGCTATGGGACATTATGAGTATACCACTCTCTTTAAATATTAAAGCATACAGGCAGTCCCTGTGGCTCAGTGAGTAGGGCACTGGCCCCATATACTGAGGGTGGTGGGTTCAAACCCGGCCCCGGCCAAACTGCAACAAAATAATAGCCGGGCGTTGTAGCAGGCGCTTGTAATCCCAGCTACTTAGGAGGCTGAGGCAAGAGACTAAGCCCAAGAGCTGGAGGTTGCTGTGAACTGTGACACCACAGCACTCTACTGAGGGAGGGTGACTCTGTCTCTAAAAGTGAGACTCTGTCTCTAAAAAAATAAATAAATATTATAATATAAATTATATTTTGTGATATAGTACATACCATTTTTTATATTAAGTTTTTTATTTAGGGTATTGTTTCTTTTTTAATCTAGAAAAAATTATAGGAAAGGACAGAAAATGATGCTATAGTTCCAATTCATAATCTACATCATGCAAGTTTATTTCTGCATGTTATTTAATCTTCCATTTTCCTATGTTTAAGTAGTAAGAACAATTTATATTGGAAAGAATAAAATTCATTGCTAATTAAGAGGGTAAAGGGAAGTGTCTCCCTAGCTTGAACTCTGCCCAGTGGAAAGAATGCCACCAGGCCAAACTTTAACACTAGTCCTTAAGTGAAATATAATCTTGATTCCATTGCTTTTAAAGATGAGCTTCTTTTCTGCTTCAACATAGCCTAATTTAGGTGAAATTAAGCCACTGATCAGTGTGATGGAAATCTAATACTCATTTGAAATAGGCCAGTAAAATGAACCATAGATTGGTCCTTTTAGTTTGATCCTAGTGAACAGGGCAGAAAATATAAGTGATGATATCTTCAGAACCTTTAGTTGATAAAAAGAAAATGCACCTTTCTTTTTTTTTTTTTTTTTTTTTTTTTTTTGAGACGGAGCCTCAAGCTATCACCCTGGGTAGAGTGCCATGGCATCACAGCTCATAGCAACCTCCAGCTCCTGGGCTCAAGCGAGTCTCCTGCCTCCACCTCCCAAGTAGCTGGGACCACAGGTGCCCGCCACAACACCCGACCATTTTTTGGTTGCAGCCTTCATTGTTGTTTGGCGGGCCCGGGCTGGGGATTTGAACCTGCCACCTTAGGTGTACATGGCTGGCGCCTTAGCCCATTGAGCCACAGGCACCGAGCCTCCGAGTTCTAT
This sequence comes from Galagoides demidoff, assembly GCA_963574575.1. Classification (NCBI taxonomy): domain Eukaryota; kingdom Metazoa; phylum Chordata; class Mammalia; order Primates; family Galagidae; genus Galagoides; species Galagoides demidoff. Next base: position 7,097 of record CAUYQV010167129.1, read on the forward strand.
TTTAAAAAATGTTTTTAAGTGGAAAGAACAAAATAAGCTTTATCTATAAAGTACCAAGTAACAAATAAAATAATGACTTCATTATGAAACATTTATTTATGAATATATTTAATCACATAAAGAATGCATATAAACAACTCAGGGCTATTGTTCTATTCTGTGAAGTTGATGGGACTTGAGTCCTTGACTGAAGTCTCCAAATCTCCAACTTGCCATTCTGTCTCCAGCCCCTTGGACACTTGGCAACTCTTGACATGATTCCCCTTTCTTTGTGCTTTTCCTCTTCCCTATTGGGACACAGCACTCCTAGTTTTTCCTTTTTCTTCTCTGGCTGCTTGCTGCCTTTGGTCTCTTTAACTTTTCGGTCCCTTTCAGGCCCCCTCAAACTGCAGGAATTCTGTAGATTTTAGCCATCATACATTACACCTCTGAGGATGGTTCTTGAGGTCGTATTTCCAAGCCTAATCTCTATCCTGAGGCTCAGACCTACTTTCCTAAATAGGTGTGGACATTCCACTCGCTTATCCCACAGGTAATTCAAACTATTCAGACACAACTAACCATCTTCCTTCTAAGCCCTGAGTTTCCCATCTGCTGTGGGCTGAATATTTGTCTCCTCCTAAAATTCATCTGTTGAAATCTTCTTTTTTCCCAATGTGGTTATAGTAGGAGGTATGGCCTTTGGGGGGGTGATTAGGTCATGAGGGCGGAGCTCTCATGAATAGAATTAGTGCCTTTATAAAAAACCACCCAGAGAGGTGTCTCTACCCCTCTACCACATTAGGGCACAGAAAGAAGATGCCGCCTATGAACCAGGAAGCAGATCTCACCGGACGCTGCCGGCATCTTGATCTTGGACTTCTTAGCCTCCAGAACTGTGAGAAATAAATTTCTGTTGTTTATAAGCCACGCTGTTTATGGTACCTTTTTCTTTTTTTCAGAGACAGGGTCTTACTATTGCCCAGCTGGAGGGCAGGGGCCCGCTCATAGCTCACCATAACCTCAAACTCCTAGGCTCAAGGATCCTCCTGAAAGCACATGTACTAAGAAGAAGATGGAGTCATTCAGGCCAGAGATGAGACGACACAGCTGGTCTGGTCGGTTTAGGTCCTACGTGACCTTCACCTCATGTCTACCATTCTTGCTGTTTTGTAAATTCTGCTTTAACCTGACAGTGTATATCTTGAGAAGTTTAGGGCAATTGAGCTCAATTTTTGAATTGGAATGTTTTGGGTCATGAGTAATGCTGATTATTGTTTATTATGGGTCATGGTTTATACTGATTATTGTTTAAGATAAAGATTAACATGATTTTTACTTTGAACTTTTATGTATGAACTTTTATTTTGGAAATGGAAGAACTTTTATGTATGAAACTTTTATTTTGGAAATTGCTGAAATTTCTTTAACAGACAAGGTTTTTATTACAAAATTAGAAATAATCCTAAATACCAGAAGTCCAGAAAGGAAATACCCTAAATTGAAAGGACACCAAAGTGTCAAGGTTGTGTCATACGTTCCAGTAAAAAAGGTTGATGGTGGAAGGAGAGGGGAGAGTGAAAAGTTGGAGGGTGGAGGATAAGAACAAAGAAGACAGAGCAGAATTTAGGGTACAGAGAGACGCATCTGGGGTGGGGTAGGGTGGGACCCTGAAGGAGTATGCAGATGAAGAAAGTACGCTTGAGCCAACCAAACCAGAATTGGCTATGATATACTTTTCTGCACTGAAGGTGAATAAAACAATTCATGAGGATGAGAACCAAGGTAAACAGGAAATAGTTTTATAAAAAGATTCACAGCAACTCTTCCTTTGTTTCTATAATAAACAGCAAGAAGCCACTTCCCAGAATTATAATAAGACGAAATGAATGGGAAAGTTCTAAATTTATGGGACATCAGCTTTTGAAGTCTCTGAAGTTGCTACAGTAGGAAATACTGCCTAAGCACCTCCAAGGTCACAAATAGAACTGCCTCTTAGAGTTTTCGCAGCCAACTCTTCAAAACTTGGCTACCATTATCATAATAGTCCATGAATATCCAATTGTCTCTGCAAGAAGTGCGTTACAGCCAGGACTTCTTTCTGCCTCCCTGTGGTCAGACGGAACGAACTTGCTGAGATTTGCTTTATGTAAAGACGACCCACATTGCAGTAACTCCCATGTAAACTAAGTCATTTATCCCCTTTGCTCACAAAGGATCCATCCAGAAGGAGGAGGGATGAGGTCAGGAATAACAGAGGGCTAATCGGTTGCAAAATGTAAAGATCTAGCAGCTGGAGAATTGAACCGGGGCCTTATGAGAGAAAGAAATGTTCTCCTGGCCACCAGTTGTGAAGAGAATAGCCCCAGAGAAAGCTGTGTCACTTTCCACAAAGGCAATGTGCCTGCACATTCCACTGGCCTGAGAAAGGAATGTCGAATTTTTGTGGGTATGAAAGGTCACAAGCCATCCAGCAAAGGCAGATTTATTGTGGCCTATTTGAAAATCACATACAAATACTTTTTTTTTTACAAAATGGAAGACTTAATGATTTTTCTTTTTTCTTTTCTTTTTTTGAGAGTCTCACTTTGTCACTCTTGATAGAGTGCTGGGTGTCACAGCTCACAGCAACCCCAAACTCTTGGGCTTAGGTGATTCTCTTGCCTCAGCCTCCCAAGTAGCTGGGACTACAGGCGCCCGCCACAAAGCCCGGCTATTTTTTTGTTGCAATTGTCGTTGTTCAGCTGGCCTGAGCTGGGTTTGAACCCAGCAGACTTGAACCCATGTGGCTGGAGCCGTAACCACTGTGCTGTGGGCACCAAGCTGACTTAGTGATTTTTTGAACTGTAAAATCATTTATGATAATTTAACTAGTCATGCATTAAGTCAGCCTCTATAGTAGGAAGAAGACTAAACTGAAATTAATTTGGCGTCCACTAAAATAGGATTCCAAATATAATAAACTAAAAGGAATTTCCATTTTTTTAGAGCTATAGGAAGCTAAGAGATCACCTGTTTCAGCTGTTGCCTTTCATCACTGAGGAGAAGACCAAGGCACAGAGCACTTTGTCCTTTCCTGAGTCCTCAGATAGAGCCCAAGCAGCCGGACACCCAGGTCTCTGTGTCCCTCACTCCACCATGCGCTTCTTTGAAGAAGTGAGACATCTTATTTTGGAAAAAATAAGTGAGATGGAAAACAAACAAATCACATGTGCTTCCATGATCAATCATTCAATCCAAAGCAAGAGGCTAAAACTATGCGTAAAATCAGCATCCAGACCATTTCTCACCCCTCAGGCATGCCAAGAAGATAACGATAATACTTTTCAGATCATAAAGAATTGGGTGTATTACAAGGATTATTTTCCCAATTCATTGGCTCTGGCAAATTAATACCGCAACAGAAAATTTTGCTCCAAGAACTCCTTAGCAGTTTTATAGCAAAACCAATGAGGATTTAACATTTCGTCTGTGCTGTGCTCTGACTTGCTAGAAAAGGTAGCAAGAATTAGACAGCTTTGGTGTACACACAATGGGAAAGGGGTAGGAATTAATAAATATTATTACCATAATATCCTTATCCAACATATACAGAGAGCCAAATGATCACCTGAGAGATGGCTCCATCTCACTGAGTTACTAATTTAAGAACTAAAAACATGGAACCAAGGAAAGGGACGAGGACATGGGCCGTACCATACACATTGTGACATGGCTTTTCATAAAGCTGAGCTGTTGTCCCCGGAACTCTGGATACTTGGCTGAGGCTGCAGGTTGGACCCTAATTCCAGAGCCTCATTCTGATGAAAATCCCAAAGATAAACCTCACTCCTCATGTGGGCAGAGGCTGCTCCCTGGATTGCAGGAAAGGAAAGCAACCGATTAGAGGCAGTGGTTCTCAACCCTCCTAATGCCACGATGTATTTTCATTGTTACAAAGGGGTCGAGACCCACAGGGTAAGAGCTGCTGTATTAGAGGCACCACATGCACTTGTTTGAATCCCTGTATTCAATTCTGTAGGGTGTATACCTAGGAGTGGGATTGCTGGGTCACATGGCAATTCTGTTTAACTTTCTGACAAAGGCAGCCTCAGATCATTTTGGAGACAGTGATAAATCAAATCTAATTAAAGCCGAGACAAAGCCTGAGGTCAACCACCAGATAGATGACTGATACAGCGACCACACCCCTGGTCTAACAAAAGGGACACGTCCTCTATTGGACACAATAACATGATAATTACTTTTTTTTTTTTTTTTTGAGACAGAGCCTCAAGCTGTCACCCTGGGTAGAGTGCCATGGCATCACAGTTCACAGCAACCTCTTAACTCCTGGGCTTGAGCAATTCTCCTGACTCCACCTCCCAAGTAGCTGGGACTACAGGCACCCGCCACAGGGCCCAGCAATTTTTTTTTTTTTGGTTCCAGCCATCATTGTTGTTTGGGGGGCCCAGGCTGGATTCGAACCCACCAGCTTAGGTGTACGTGGCTGGCACCTTAGCCACTTGAGCCACAGGCACTGAGCCACTTTTTTTTTTTTTTTTTGAGACAAGGTCTGGCTCTCTTACCCAGGATGGAGTGCAATGGCATGATCACAGCTCACTGCAGCCTCATATAGCTAGGCTCAAGGATCCTCCTGCCTCAGCCTCCCAAGTAGCTAGGACTACAGGTGTGAACCACCATATCCAGCTACTTTTTTTTTTTTTAAGACAGGGTCTAAGGCTCGGCGCTGAACAATGACAGCTGCAACCAAAAAATAGCCGGGCGTTGTGGCGGGCGCCTGTAGTCCCAGCTACTTGGGAGGCTGAGGCAAGAGACTCGCTTGAGCCCAGGAGTTGGAGGTTGCTGTGAGCTGTGATGCCATGGCACTCTACCCAGGGGG
>CAUYQV010167136.1:0-13330 GCA_963574575.1 Galagoides demidoff
TTTTAAAACAATAACTGAGAAAATGACGTGAAGGCTGTGTTGATCAGTTTGATGGAAGTATTTCGGATTGCATGTGAAAACCCCACACTGTACCCCAGAAGTGCATTAATGTACATAGTTACCATTCAATAAAAAAAAAAAGAAAGTACTGATTTCACTGAAATTCCATACTTCCTTAGAAAATGGGATCACATAGCCAGTATATGTTTGTTTGTTTGTTTTTGAGACGGAGCCTCAAGCTATCCCCCTGGGTAGAGTGCTATGGCATCATAGCTCACAGCAACCTCCAACTCCTGGGTTCAAGCGAGTCTCCTGCCTCTGCCTCCCAAGTAGCTGGGACCACAGGCGCCTGCCACAACGCCCGGCCATTTTGTGGTTGCAGCCATAATTGTTGTTTGGTGGACCCGGCTGGGGATTCGAACCCGCCCTTAGGTGTATGTGGCTGGCGCCTTAGCCGCTTGAGCCACAGGCACCGAGCCCAATATATGTTTTGATTATTATTTTAGTTTAGTTTTAGAGACAGAGTCTTACTTTGTCACCCTCAGTAGAGTGCTGTTGAGTCATAGCTCACAGCAACCTCAAACTCCTAGGCTCAAGCAATTCTCTTGCCTCAGCCTCCCAAGAGGGCCACCACAACTGCTGGCTATATTTTTTTAGAGACGGGGTCTTGCTTTTGCTCAGGCTGGTCTCAAACCCATGAGCTCAAGTAATCCACCTCCTCAGCCTCCCAGAGTGTGATTATAGGCGTGAGCCACCATGCCCAGCCTTGATTATTTTTTGACATCTTATCAAAGTTGTGACAAGCTTGAAGTTCACAGTTATGCTTCTCTCCTACCATCACCAAAACAAGAAATTATCAAAGATCAGATAACCCAAGTAATAGGCTCCTGTTGTCTTCCTGTCATGCTTGGCAATTCTAATTTTCCAAATTCAGCAGTTAATATTGACACCAATATTATGCCGTTTACAACCTTACATTAACTAAGTTAAACAATGGCATTGAATAATTGTTCTTGGTAAATCAGTGTTTGGGGTACTATGGGAACAAATACATCTGCGATTCTAATGTAACTCTCTTATTTTTATAAGACCTAAGAAAAACAAACTTTCATAATAAGATTTTTCCATATAATATTCTTGTTATAATTTATATTATCATAAGTTTCTTTTATTAAAAACATCTTCCAAAAGCAGTGCTTCTCAACCTTTTCTACTTCAGTTCTCTCAATGGCCAAGAAGACATAGCCAGACATCTCCTGCTTCTGCCTGCTTACCTGCTTTTTCCACAAATGTGACATTTCTTTGATAGTTCTTATTATAGATTTTAAATCTCATGTCAATTATGTGATCTTCTCCATAATGCATATGTTGCATTTCAGTAGGAAGATGCTTTTTCTCCAAAGTCTCAAGTAAATGAACCCTTCAATACACTCACCTGTGGATATGAAAGCATAATTTGAGAAACATGACATAAAGGATTGCCCAGTTTGTGTAGGCTTCATCTTTTTCCATCAACTCCTGTCTTTTATGTATGCAGACACAAATAGTAGACCCTTGCTATTTCAAATTTATCTTTGGCAGTTTCATCTAATCATTGGACTCCTAAAGTTTCTTGACTTATGCTCTTTATAATTTCAAATGTATTCTTTGAGGCTTTTCTACATAAAGCCTCACTGCTTTTCACTTAACTAGTAACTTAACCAGTGTTTTATGTCAGGTTCCCTGGAAGCAGACCCTGAGAACAGGCATCAAGGTGCATGTGATTTGTGGAGGGTCCACTGTCAGGCGAAGCCTGTATGGTAGTAAGGCAACTACTGTGAAAAAGGAGAAAGAGTTCAGCAAGTACGCCATCTCAGATGAAATCTGGCGTCGTATATGATCCAGAGGGCGAGAGCCCTGGAGCATAAACCACACTGCAGAGTTGTCATTTTATACCCCAGCCAGTATTGACTATGCTGGTGATGTGCTGATAAGTATTTCTCAACTTGCTCTTAAGTGGAATGAACCCTGGTGTATAACATTTTCTAGTTTTAGTGTAAACATGCCAGGCATTGCTAATTTCCAGCTACTGATATAATGTTGTTGAATATGGAATTAGGAAGAAATGCACACAGTTGGCTCTTAGGCTCTGCTCCAACATACCACTGGCTGTGGCCCACCCCTGGGGGTATGGGATACAGTGAAAGCAGTCCTAAGGAGAATGTTCACAGCCTTAAATGCCTACATCCAAAAGACAGAAGGATCAAAAAGTAACAAGCTAATGTCACATGTATAGGAACTAGAAAAAGAACAGCAAATCAAACCAAAAGCCAGCAAAAGAAAAAAATAACAAAACTCAGAGCAGAACTAAACTAAACAAAATGGAATCCAAAAACACAAAAGATTGATAGAACAGTAAGTTTGTTCTTTGAAAAGATAAACAAAGTTGATAGACCACTAGCCAGATGAACCCAAAATAGAAGAAAAGGACTCAAATAAACTCAATCAGAAATTAAAAGGAGATATTATAGCTGATGTGACAGAAATGCAAAATATCATCTGTGAATACTACAGAAACTCTATGTACACAAACTAGAAAACATTTAGGAACTGGATAAATTCCTAAAAACATAAAACCTAATCCTGATTTAGGAAGAAATAGAAATCCTGAAACAACCAATAACAAGCAAAAAAGATTGAAGTAGTAATAAAAAAAATCCACCAACAAATAAAAAGCCCTGGGCCAGACAAATTTACAGCCAAATTCTACAAGACCTACAAATAATAACTGGTGCTTATCCTATGAAATTAGTATCACATTGATAATAGTGCCAGGAAAAGATGCAACAAAAAAAGAAAACTATAGACCAATATCCATTATGAACATAGATGCAAAAATCCTCAACAAATTACTAGTACAATAAAGTCAACAGTACATCAAAAAGATAAAATTCCCCATTATCAAGACAATTTCATCCTAAGGATGCAAGGATGGTTCAACATATGTAAATGTGATTCACCAATAAACCGAAGCAAAAACAAAAACCCTATGATCATCCCAAGAGTAAAAGCATTTAATAATGTCCATCACCCTTTCATGATAAAAGCCCTCAACAAACTAGGCATAGAAGGAACATACCTCAAAATTATAAGAGACATTTATGACAAACAGCCAACATCATATTAGCCCTTTGACTGCAGAGTACACCAAACATCTTGTACTATATTCCTAAAGGCATCATTCATACCAAACAAACATCTTATTTAAATGCCTGTAGGCATTGTTTGAAGTCAAAAGGTTAAATAGGGAAAAGTTGAAAGCATTCCCCCTAATTACTAGGACAAGGCAAGTGTGCCCACTTTTGCCACTTCTATTCAAACTATTACTGGAAGTTCTAGGCAAAGCAATCAGGCAAGAGAAAGGAATAAATTAGGAAAGAAGACTTCAAACTATCCCTTTTTGATGATGATATGATCTTGTATGTAGAAATACCTAAAGACTCCCACGAAAGGATCCTAGAATTGATGAATGAATTCAGCAAAGTCTCAGGTTAGAAAATCAATGCACAGAAGTCAGTGGTATTTCTATATGCTAATGACAGTCAAGCTGAGGACTCAATACCATTTACGTAAGATTCAAGGAAAATAAAATACCTAGGAATGTTTAACTAAGGAGGCAAAAACTCTCTATAAGGAGAAGTAGAAAATATTGATGAAAGAAGTCCTAGATAACTCTGGTGCAAAAAAATGGGGGAAAATACCATGCTCATGGATTGATAGAAGCAACATTGTTAAAATGTTCATACTTTCTGAAGTGATTTACAGATTCAATGCAATCTGTATCAAAATACCAGCATTGTATTTCTTCAGTCTAAAAAAAGATTATATGCTTCATTTAGAACCAAAAAAGAACCTGAATAAGCAAAGAAATCTTAAGCCAAAAGATCAGATCTGGAGGCGTCACATTATCAGACTCCAGATTATACTCCAAGACTATAGTAACCAAAACTGCATGTTTCTGGTTTGACAGTAAATACATAGACCAACAGAACAGAGAACTCAGAAATAAAATCATTTACTCACAACCAACTTGTGTTTGACACAGCAGACAACAGACACTGAGGAAAGAAAGCCTATTCAGTAAATGGTGCTGGGAAAACTGGATAGCTACATGCAGAAGAATGAAACAGGACACCATCTCTTGCCATATACAAAATTAATTCAAGATGGACAAGAGACTTTCAATGTAAAACATGAAGCCATAAGAATTCTGGAAGAAAACACAGGAAAAACTGTTCTAGACATCAGCTTGGATAATGAATTGTGTCCAAGATCCTAAAGGCAAATGTAACGACAACAAAAATCAATACATGAGACTTAATTAAATTAAAAAATCTTCTGCCCAGCAAAGGAAATAATCCACAAAGGAAATAGGCAGCTTACAGAATGGGAGAACATATTCCGAACTATACATCCAGCAAAGCATTAATAACCAGGATCTACAAAGAACTCAAGCAAATCAGCAAGATAAAAATAACCCCTTTAAAAAGTGGCAAAAGGCATGACCAGAAGTTTTTCAAAAGAAGATAGGCAAATGGCCAACAAACATGAAAAAAAAAATGTTTGCTGTCACTAATCATCAGAGAAATGCAAATTAAAACCACAATGAGATACCACCTTTCTCCCATTACAATGGCTTTTATTAAGAAGTCCAAAAAACAATAGATGCTGGCATGGATGCAGAGAGAAAGGAACACTTCTAACACTATTAGAGAGACTGCAAATTAGTACAACCTCTATGGAAACAATATGGAGATTCCTGAAGGAAATAAATGTAGACTTATGATGATTTGATCCATCAATCCCACCACTGGGTATCTACCCAAAGGAAAAGAAGTTGTTTCATGAAAAAGGAACCTGCCCTCAAATGTTTATTGCACCACAATTCACATTTGTAAGAAGCAACCCAAGTGCCCATCAATTCATGAGTGGATAAAGAAAATGTCAGATAGACACACACACACACACACACATACATGCCACACACCATGGAGTACTACTCAGCTATAAAAAGAAATGAAATAATATCTTTTGCAGCAACATGGATGGAACTGGAGACCTGTCCTAAGTGAAGCACCTTAGAAATTGAAAAACCGGCTAGGCGCCTGTGGCTCAAGTGGCTAAGGTGCCAGCCACATACACCTAAGGTGGCAGGTTCGAATCCAGCCTGGGCCCACCAAATAACAATAATGGATACAACCAAAAAAAAATAGCCAGGCATTGTGGTTGGTGCCTGTGGTCCCAGCTACTTGGGAGGCTGAGGCAGGAGACTCGCTTGAGCCCAGGAGTTGGAGGTTGCTGTGAGCTGTGATGCTACAGCACTCTACCCGTTGCTGTGAGCTGTGATGCTACAGCACTCTACCCAGGGGGACAGCTTAAGGCTCTGTCTCAAAAAAAAAAAAAGAAATTGAAAAACCACCACATGTTCTCACTTATAACTGAAAACTATAACATGGGCATGCATGGACACAAAGAGACATTCAACTCCAAGGAAGGGTGAAAAGGTGGGGGGTGAAGGGTAAAAATATACTTAACAAGTACAGTGAAAAGTATGCTGGTGATGGATGCTCTAAAAGCTCCAGCTTAACTCTTATACAAGGTATCCATGTAACAAAAACATTTGTAGCCCTGTTAGTATTTTGAAATAAAAAGAAATTCAAAAGTAATTTGATTCATGTTCAATGTAAAATTGAAGTAAGCATGGTCAGACTCATTTATAACAGGTATACCAACTGCTGAATTAGGAAGACTAAGGGCACATTGATTTTCAATGTTTTTGAAAATTGGTTCACATATCATTGTTATGCTTTTTGTTTGTAAACTTCAATATTTATTACATTTCCATAGTGTGTTCAGCCCTGAAATGTCAAACTCTCTTAACAGAATGTGAGACTGGGGAATCTAATACTAAGATAAATTTCTATTTTCTTTTCAGGAATTGATTTTTATGGTGGATTTTTTTCCTTCATATAATCACGATACTGCCAGTATGTTTTGAAACATAAATATTTTTAGAAGTTTTGTTAACTTTTCTCTGTCAGATATTTAAATTCTATCATCATGATCTTAACATGGCATAAGCAAGTTAGTGAATAGAATGAAGTCAATTTATCACCAATGTACACCCAAGTACAATAATTAAATATAAGCTAAAGTAAATGAGGATCTTTGGCAATTTATAGGTGTGTTTCTTTCTTTCTTTCTTTCTTTTTTTTTTTTTTTGAGACAGAGTCTCACTATGTCACCCTTGGTAGAGTGCAGTGGCATCACAGCTCACAGCAACCTCAAACTCTTGGGCTTAAGCGATTCTCTTGCCTCAGCCGCCCAAGTAGCTGGAACTACAGGCACCCGCCACAACACCCAGCTATTTTTATTTTGTAGTTGTCATTGTTCTTTGGCAGGCCCAGGCCAGGTTTGAACCCACCAGCCCTGGTGTATGTTGCTGGTGCCCTAACCACTGAGCTACAGACACCAAGCCGTAAGTGTGTTTCCTAAAACAAATGACAAACCACTGCTGAGTTTCCTTTTATTTACTTCTTTGCTACTCTTAAAAAATTGTGACCCAATTTGGGATCTATACATTGCTATGAACGTAAATCCTATTAGGTCTGATTAAATAATACCCACTTAATTTCCCCATTGCATAAGTTTCTTATCTGTCCCTAAGCAAGCGGTCTGCATGCAATAGTATTTCACTTGTTTCTCCCACTACTTGCCAGTTGGCTATTGCCCTTAACATATTTCTAGCAGGGACAGGGCTAAAGCAAGAGAATGGTTTATTCTTTCAGACCTACACAAACCCAATCTACTAGAACTGCCGTGAGGCTTATTCAGTATTATGGTGACCCTTATGTATCCAATAAAACACAAGGTTAAAAGAAATATAGACTTAAGTAACAGAACTAAAGAGCATAATTTCTCTTTATCCTTTGGCTTACCCAGTAAACAAAATCTTACCTTTGGAACTACCTCAGCATTTTGTTAGAAAGGTTGAAAAAAACATTTTCGCAGTTTTCTCCATGTTAATACTGCCTAGGAGTTGAAATCTTGAATTCTTAGTGAAAAGATTTTTTAAGAGATTTTTAAACCCTTTTTTACAACTAAAGTAGTTTCTCCTGTAGATAATCAATATAACATTACTCCCACAGACTTCTGGGAGTACTAAGTCATCTTCCTATTTTGAAAAAGAAAAAAAATCTATTATTATTTAAATATTTTTTTAGTTGAATGTCAATCACTTTTTTAAAGGGTAGATTTAGCCAATAACTGAATTTGTTTTGAAATAACATCTGAGTACATTAATGAGACAGCTTGACGCTTAGACACATATGTATAAGTAGTAACTCATTCATCATTTGCATATACTTTTAACTGGATATTATCATGATAGCAGTTGTCATAACAGACTATAACAGGATGTGAATTAATATATTACCTTAAAATATGATCAGAAAATCAGAATAATATCTTGAAAGTAGAAGTTATCAATTATATGGTGAGAAAAATGAAAAACTGTAAACTCTTGACTCAACCTAAGTAGCTAGATCTTTCACACACACGTATATTGACAGAGGCAAAAATAACCACTACCAATATATTTGGGGGGCCAACGTTGCTTAGAAGTGAACCCATAAGACTTTCTTTTTGGCCTCCAATCTGATGAAATGAAAATGAACAATTATTTTTAAAATGTACCACTCTAATTTTTAAACATACTGTCACATAGATTTTAATGAAGACAATCCATTCCCTCTTCCTTTCTTTTGACTTTAAGCAGTCAAATATCTTGCTTTTTTGTTTCCTTTGTAAGAAATAAAGCCGTTTTTAGAAAGACTCAAAACACAAATTCAGTTCAGGAGCTCCAATAATCTGAAAGTGAAAGTGTATATTAAAGGACATTTTGCAATCCTTTTTAGCCCTGTTCTGTGTATTATTTTAAGCTCAAGTCTTTTTTTTCTTTTTTTTTTTATTGAATGGTAACTATGTACATTAATACACTTCTGGGGTACAGTGTGGGGTTTTCACATGCAATCCGAAATACTTCCATCAAACTGATCAACACAGCCTTCAGCTCAAGTCTTAAAAAAAAGTTTGTATTCATCTTTGATTCATTTCTGCGTTAGTTATTTCTAAGTTGATAATAATATATTGAATAGAAAATCAAATCAGCAAGAATCCATTTTGTTTCACTAGTAATCGCCTTACCCAAAGAACTAAAATTAAATAAATGTACCCAGTATAGAAGAAACTAGGTGTAGTGTATTGTACAGGCAACTCACAACCCTACATTCCTCCATTCATCATTATTCATACATGCCGAGGTAGCTTAATTTGTTTTAAAGGGAGACAAAGAATTTCTTTGGAACTGCTATATACAGTACCATATTTTATCCTGAATTTTCTTGGTCAAGAATTAAGTCCTATTTGTTTATTTTATTGTTGTTGGCTCAATGGCCACTGAAGTCTTTGTCATAAAATCTTTCCCCAGTCCAACATCAAGAGTTTTTCCCACACATCTAAGATTTTTATTGTTTCTTGTCGTAGATTTAAATCTTTTATCCATCTTGAGTCAATTTTTTTAAGTGGTGAAAGGTGTGGGTCCAGTTTCAGTCTTTTACATGTGTTTATCCAGTTCTGCCAGCACCATTTCTTGAACAGGGATTCTTTTCCCCCACCGGATGCTTCTTTCAGTTTATCATAGATCAGATGGCAAGTTGAGACTGGTTTCATCTCTTGGTTTTCCATTCTGTTCCATGTGTCTATGTCTCTATTTTTGTGCCAATACCGTGCTGTTTTGATTACTGTGGATTTGTAATATAGCCTGAAGTCTGGTAGGGTGATGCCCCCAGCTTTGTTTTCATTACTAAGAATAGTGTTGGCTATAAGGGATTTTTTCTGGTTCCATACAAAATGCTGTACTATTTTTTTCCAGTTCTTCAAAATATGCTGTTGGTATTGTAATGGGGATTGCATTGAATCTGTAGATTGCTTTGGATCAGAATAGACATTTTAATAATGTTGATTTTTCCCATTCAAAAGCATGGTATATTCTTCATTTGTTAAAGTCTTGGACTGCTTATTTTTAATAAAAACATGTATTGAGGGATTACAGTATACTAGGTGCAGGCATATATGAGTGAAAAAAAAAAAAACATAATATAGAATTGCCTTAATGAATTTTCAAGTCTCAGGCAGGGACAGAAAATGAATGAATAAATAGGCATAAATAAATACATATGTACATGCAAATTGTAATCAATGTTAAGAAGGAAAATAGGGTACTAAGAGTAAGATAAATAAAGGGGTGTTTACTTGCAGATAGGGAAACCGGGGATGGGATCACTTTAGTGGTCACATTTAACTGCGATCTGAAGTACACAAATAGGAGCTAGTAGACAGAGAGTGGAAATGTAAAAGTTCATGGAGAGAGCACAATGTACCTGAGAGTTATAGTTATAAGTCAAGAATAAGCTTGGTTTGTTCTAGGAATTCAACATCTGAGTTCTTGTTAAAAATGTTCAGGTCCACCTTGGACCTACTGATTGAAAAACACTAAGTAGGACCCAGCAAGCTCTCTGTTAACAAGCCCTCACATGACTATGATCCACGCTTATTGTTTGAGAATCACTGTCTTAGACTGATGTTTTGAGCTTTAATACATGTATGGGAGAGAGAGAAAGCAAGACAAAACCTCTGCTCAAGGGTAATAGTAGTAACAAATATAGAAGAGACTAAGAAATATTTGCAAATCCAAAAGCCTTGTTAAATGAAAACTTAATCCATCTAAAATAACTCATGAATTTTAAGATCTGTGTCCCTGTGGTTGGTGTTTTTAATGGTTTATGGATTGTAACTTATTTCTAAAGAAGTTAATAGACTTCATTAACTGACATTTTGCTTTATGTTTTGTCACATATAATTAAAATTTCTCAGAAAGAAAATATTGGATTGTTTCTCTGTTTCCTTAACAGCCTAAAGCACAGTTTGCTTAAATGATTTATTTATACTCATTAGAAACCTTTTTATTTTAATTGTGCATATTTTGCATTTAGCCTCTTTAAAACACTCATGAGCTACCTTTTTATTTGTTTTAATTGTGTCATTAGAAAGCTATAGAAAGCTTGAAATGTTTTTGGGTTTGAGGGGGGGGTTTTGTTCATTTGTTTGCTTCTTTTCTAAAAAGGGAAAATGATTAGCAATCAGAGTTCAGATTATAGAAACAAGTTCCCAAGGAAATTCAAATAACTAATTATTTTTTAATATTTTATTTATTTTTATTTTTTTAATTGTAGTAAAATACAAATTACCTAAAATATACTGTCTTAGCTATTTTTAATTGTATAGTTCTGTGGCATTAAATACATTATTGTGCAGCCATCACCCCGTCTCTTGCCAGAACTCTTTCTAATCATGCAAAACTGAAACCCCACCCATTAAATAATGATTCTCCCCTACCCCAATCCCTCACAACCACCATTCAATTTCCTATCTATATGAATCTGATTACTCATTTGTGTGTCCTCTGTGGAGAAATTTCTATTCAGATCTGTGCACGTTTTTTAATTGGGTGATTTGTGGTTTGGCTTTTTTGGGTTTTTTCACTACTGAGTTATACAATTTCCTTGTATATTTTAGTTATTAACCTCTTACCAGATGTATGATTTGCAAAATATCAGTGGCTGCCTCTGTGCTCAATTTGTTCTTATGAGTAAAAGCCTTACCTTTGAGATCAATGCTATCCTAGTCCCCATTTCCAAATTATATGTTGGAAGAGAAAATGAACACACATGGAACAGAAAGACTATAAATACTATTCATATGATGAAGATATAATTCAGCTTTTATTTTAAAAACATTGGTGTCATAATCTTCACAGTGAAAGCAGTGTCCAGGGTGGCACCTGTGGCTCAGCGAGTAGGGCGCCGGCCCCATAATACTGAGGGTGGTGGGTTCAAGCCCAGCCCCGGCCAAACTGCAACAAAAAATAGCTGGGCACTGTGGCGGGTGCCTGTGGTCCCAACTGCTTGGAAAGCTGAGGCAAGAGAATCGCCTGGGTTCAAGATCTGGAGGTTGCTGTGAGCAGTAATGGCACAGCACTCTACTGAGGGCGACAAAGTTAGACTCTGTCTCAAAAAAAAAAGAAAGCAGTGTCCCAAAAGATGAAGAATTATGATCAATCTAACGAGGTGAATGTTACGAAGAATTCATGCTTTTATGTTTGGGTACGCATTTATTTTAGATCATGTGAAAAAAAGAACAGGGGCCACTTTTTATAAAAATATGTAGGTTCTTTATATAAAAAGACATAGCAATTAATTGCTGTTTTTTAAAGCCACAGATTGGAAGTGGGTTGAGTCTGAGAGGAAACCATAGTTAAAATATAATTACTGATAATTGCTGGGAAATAAAACCCCTACATTTCATCATGCCTACAAACTTCACATTGTCCTTCTACAAAAAAAAATTTTTAACTTTCCTCATGTTGTCCTGATTATGCTACATCTAGGTCATTAGTTCTGAGTCTGTTTCATTATTTATGTCCTTATTCTGTTTACTCGTCAAAAGTGATCTTGCCCATATACGAACGTTTGTAAGAATTGCCCTGAAAACTGAGTGCAAGGAAGACAATGAAAAGACCCTGCATAATATTTTGCCTCAGGCTACCACAATAAAAACTGATCCTGGAATGGAATGCAATTGTGCATCTCTATTTTAAAAGAGTACATGTTTCAATAGCATAATTTATTGCCAAGAATGTCTCTACCACAGGCATAAATGATGCTAAAGGTGGAGGATCTGAGCTCTGCACAGCCCCTCAGAAATTGAAATCAGGGACTCAACTTTATAGAAAAGGTGACATGTCCCAGTTTTGTTGGAGAGCTATGAGATAGCCTCGTAGTGTTAGTAATGAGAATTCACATAAGTTTCTTGAAATAACACCAAAAAATAAGTGCTTAACATCTGAAGGTCAAGGGTAAAGGAGATTGGGAAAGCAGATGAAGTCAGTGTATGTAGTGGCTGCTGTTGGTGCCCCACCCAGATTCCTTCACTGAGCTCGTGCACCCATCAACCCACAACTCTAAGCGTTGGCTGTTAAAGACTTGTAGGTGCACCCATTTCCAGGAAACCTTCCCCAGTATAAAACAACTCACCTCTACTGGAATATTACATCACTCCTTCTTCCCATTAGGGGTACAAAAGGCCAATCTCTTTGTCTCAACAGGGGACCTGCTATTCTATAATTTGTGCTTCATCACTTCCCATGGACCAGGCTGATATTAGTCTCCAGGTGAGACCACATCCTTACTTAGCTTTCTTTTCTTTTCTTTTTCTGGAGACAGAGTCTCACTTTGTGGCCCTTGGTAGAGTACCATAGTGTCATAGCTCACAGCAACCTCAAACTCTTGGGCTCAAATGATCCTCTTGCCTCAGCCTCCTGAGTAGGTAGGACTACAGGTGCCTGCCACAACACTCAGCTATTTTTAGAGACAAGGTCTCACTCTTGCTCGGGCTGGTCTCAAACTCCTGAGCTCAGCCATTTACTTAGTTTTCTTCCCCTGCCTTTTTGCTTTTTCTTACTCCCCTTCTCTAAAGAATGTTTAGACTATTTCTTGAAAACCTGGCCTAAGACGGTAGGTATATGAGACAAAAACTGTACCTATATTCTAGGCACCGCACCAGGCAGCAAATCAAGTAAAAAGCCAAGAATTTGCAATCCCACCAACAGTGTATAAGTGTTACCTTTTCTCCACACCAGTATCCGTGATTTTGGGATTTTGTGATATGGGCTAATCTTACTGGTGTTAGATGATAGGTTTTAATTTGCATTTCTCTGATGATTAAGGATGATGAGCATTTTTTCATATATCTGTAGGCCATGTGCCTGTCTTCTTCAGAGAAGTTTCTCTTCAAGTGCCTTGCCCACCCTCAGATAAGATCACTTGTTCTCTTCTTGCCAATACAAAGTATCTTAAGAATGGAAGAAAAAGTATCCAATGTACTCAGCCCTACTATGAAACTAATTTATAGCTTTCATAGGAAAGCTATAATCCAATTATAGCCCAGGGATACAGGGGAAGGGGAGAGGGAAGGGAAAGGAGGGGGGAGGATAGGTAGAGGGAGGGTGATTGTGGGATCAAGTCTATGGTTTATCTTTTTTTTTTTTTGAGACAGAGCCTCAAGCTATCCCCCTGGGTAGAGTGCCATGGCATCACAGCTCATAGCAACCTCCAACTCCTGGGCTCAAGCGAGTCTCCTGCCTCCGCCTCCCAAGTAGCTGGGACCACAGGCG
>CAUYQV010167137.1:0-21911 GCA_963574575.1 Galagoides demidoff
CAAGCGAGTCTCCTGCCTCTGCCTCCCAAGTAGCTGGGACCACAGGCGCCCGCCACAATGCCCGGCCATTTTTTGGTTGCAGCCATCATTGTTGTTTGGCGGGCCCGGGCTGGGGATTCGAACCCGCCACCTTAGGTGTACCACCTTAGGTGTACGTGGCTGGCGCCTTAGCCGATTGAGCCACAGGCGCCGAGCCTCCTATACTTCTTAATTACATATTTATGGACCATTTATTATATACCTTCTCAGGGGATCCTCACCTTTCTTCCAGTCTGGGTCAGGGGACCCCTCTGTGCTCCTACCATCCCTTGGCTTCCCTTATCAACATCTTCTTCTTACTGGGTTACCAGCACGTCTTGTTGACTCCTCCCCAGCATCAAGGCTGAACTCACAAAAGAGGACACCAATCTGTTCCACTCAGCCCCTATGTCTTGGGGAAGCTCCAGAATTTCTATTTAGGAGAAGTTGAGGGTCAGCTGCTTGGTTAGAAAGACGAGGTGGGCCTATGGCAGCTGGACTGCATCTTGAAGCTGAGTTTGCGTAGCAAGCACACTATTTTTATATAGATTGTATGTTAGGATTTTTTCCCTTTCCTAACAGTTGGCCAATTATCCCAACTGTAAATTATAGCCTTTACTTAGTTTTTTCCTTCTACGAATTAAGCTGTCACACCATCAGCCTGAGGTGGCTTAGGGGTGGAATGCTCAAGGCCATTCTGAGCGGCTAAAGTCTATCCCCCATCAGCCCCTAGTGCTACCACTGCTTGTGTCCCCACTGGCACAGAGCCTAGAATGGCAGACATTAGATACATATTGAATAAATCAATGAGAGTTACACAGGTGGATATGGGCAGAGGTGTACCCAGAGCCCAGGCTTCCTGACTCTCCCGGTGTCCACCCAAAGCATGCACCTACCATCCCTACTGGCTGATAGGGATGCCTTGTATGAACTTAAGGGAGAGACAATGTCTTATCATCTGGATCCATAGCCGCCTCATCCATCTCAGCTTCAGACACCCTCACACAGCTTGGAGGGACCAACATGAAATTTTATGGGGAGCTCTGAGCCTACACAGCCTTCAATGAAGAGAAGGAGGCCTAAGAATCATCCAGAACCACAGTGATTCAGGTCCGCAAATCCTAAAAAAGCAGGTCTTTGAGTATTTCCTTCTGCCATTCATTCATTCATTCCACAAACCCATGTTAAGGGGTCAAGCCTTTCACATGCCTTTTCTATTTAATATTCATAATAAGAGGTTAGTCATCCCCACTTTAAAGATATGAAGACTGAGTTTTGAAGAGATTAAGTCATTCATCCTGGGGCTGCACAGTCAATACATAAAAAGGCTACTCCTGCCCATTTTACAAAACCTAGCTTCAGCCAGGACTGTGTTCATTCTCCCATTCTAGGGCAGAGCTTCAGTACAGGCAGATATGGACCCAGGAAGATATCACTATTAAATAATAATAATAATAATAATAGCAGCAATGATAATAGCAAACTTCATTAGGTACTATGTGGCGGGCACTGTACAAAGGTACTTTATATACATTAGCTCATTTTATCCTCCTATCATCTCTAGTAGACAAAAGCTATTACCTGCCTTTTATAGACTAAGTTCAAGCTCATGTTGCTAAACAGACCCAAGACATAACCAGCTCCTAACTTTCTTCTAGCACACTTCTGGTGATGGCAATTGCTTCTCTGTTGATGTCTATTCCAGTCCTTACTGCTGCAGGTTAGGGACATTTAATCTTGCTCAATCTTTAGTGGCAAAGTAATAGAACATCCTCTTCAACACTCGGAGGCCAGGAAAGAGTGCAGGGCTGGGAGTCAGGTGAACTGTGCTCCCTAAAGTCTTGGGTCAGAGGTCAGTAACCTTGGGTGACTTTTACTCTTTAACTCTTTGGGGGTTGGTGAATAAGAGAACCAGTCACTCCTATTCTGGCATCCTGGGGTGCCCTACTCCACTACTTTCAGCCTCCTCTGAAACCCAGCAGAAGGAAAGCCTGAGTCTGCCCTAGCTTCCTTCCACCTGCCTACCTGCCTCCCAGCTGCCAGCCTTGGGAGGGGAGGATCGATGCTGCAGCCTCAGGCAGAGTGTTGTTGGCCATTGATTGTTGAGATTTCTCAGAGGGCTCTGGAGCAAACAAACCTGCCACTGCTCCAACAACAATCCACAAACCTGCCTATTTCTCCAACAACAATCTGGGTCTCTTGGTCTCTGGCTGCAATCTGCAGCCTTGCTGGCCAAGCAGACAGGCAGGAAAGGAGGGGTTAGGGTGGGAGGTCCTAGCTGGGTCCATCAGGTGCAAGGGATTCTGCCAGATCAGCAGGGACTGAGTGGGCAATGGGAAGGAGGCATTAGGGGAAAGCAATGAGGATGGTAGAGTGAATCCTAGACCTTGTGCAGGTCTTCTTTGGTCCAACCTCTACAGTTTTGCTCAGCCATTTTTTCACACCCCGAATACCATCCTGGATCCTTCTGCTTATTTTAGCTCTCTCATCTCCCCTTTTCCTAACCACTCAGCCCAGATGGCTCTCTCTGTCTTCCAAACACTCAGTGCTACCCATCCAGAACTTAGCCCATCCATCTTTCATCCGCCCATCCATTCTCCACTCAACAACCCTCTATTCAACCCCTCCAGGGGTTTTGATAGGCAGTAATACAACATAATCCTTGCCCTTAAGAACCTAGTCTGCAGGGGAGCTCCTTTCTCTCTCTTTTTTGTTTTGTTTTGTTTGAGACAGAGTCTTGCTCTGTCACCCTGGGTAGAGTGCAGTGGCATGACCATAGCTCACTGCAACCTCAAATTCCTGGGCTCAACGGATCCTCCTGCCTTCCTGCCTCAGCCTCCTACTTGAGTAGCTGGGACTATAAGCCTGTATTACCACATCCAGACTTTTATTTTTATTTATTTATTTATAAATTTTTGTAGTGAGGAGGGTTTGCTCTTGCTCAGGCTGGTCTCAAAATACTAGCCTCAACTAATCCTCCTGCCTCAGCCTCCCAAAGTGCTAGGATTACAGATATAAGCCAACCAATCCACTCTTCCTTTTTTTTTTTTTTTTGGCCAGGGCTGGGTTTAAACCCACCACCTCTGGCATATGGGGCCGGCACCCTACTCCTTGAACCACAGGCACTGCCCCCAGCCTTCCCTTCTTGATTGGCTCTTCTGTGATTACCTTTCAGGTAGACCAGCAACTCTGACTTTAATAGAATGAGATACAGATGAGATTCCAAACAGCACTTATATGATCCAACTACTCTATCCTTCAGAAGGATGGGAGAACTGGCCAAGGACTATTTGGGGCCTCAATTTCTTATTTGTAGCAAAAGGGTTCACTTTTTGGGTTTCTGAGGCTTTAGCAAGCCTCTGCAGTTCCTGGAGCAGGCCATGCCAGGTACTCTGCATCACAACTCTTCCTGTCTCTGCTGGGTCTTGGTGCACCCCTAACACCCCCACCCCCACTAGGCAGGGCAGGTGCAAGGCACTTCCTGCCACCAAACCACATGTGCTTCAGAATCCAAACAGTGGACCCCCCCCTTCTCTCCCTTGCCCTTCTTCTGCATTTTCTCCCTCTCCCCTCCTCCTGCTTTACTGCTCACAGGGGCTCAGCCAGCATCTTGACACCTGGCATCAACCTCAGAATCTTCTGCAGTCCCCCACTTCTCTCCACAGGCTCCTCTCTCTACTTTCAGGCCCCTCCCTCTAGCTGGTCATCAGGCTGGGAGAGAACTTGGAGGGGGGTATCAAAAGTGCATGAACCACTGAGCCCCCTCAGATGCTTATTTGCATGTGTTTGCTGGCTGCTCATTAAAGACACAGGCAACAGACCCTGCCCCTCCTCACTTCCAGCCCAGATCCCTCCTCCTTCCTCATAGCCTCTCCCTCCCTCCCAGCTCAGCAGCTGAGCACCAGCTCCTTTGTGCCCCTAGCAGCCACCTGCTGAGCGTCTGGCCTGAGTCCCACCAGCAAGCAGGTGCCTAAGGAGTCCCAGAGCCTGGGGGTGGGGTGCCAGGCAGTGTGAGGAGCCAAATTGTGCCTCAGGGAGGAGGGGCCAGTGCCAAAGGAAGAACATGATAAGAAGAGCTGGCCAGGAAACCAGTACCCTCCCCCCACCTGTTTATACCCAGCACTGGTTATTCCTGGCTGGGCAAACTTGGGCAAGTTGTGTCACCTCCTTGTGCCTCAGTTTCCTTAGGAATTCATGGTACCTGTCCCTGTCCCACCTCTTTCACGAAACAGCATCAGGATCAAAGGAAGTCACTAGGGAGGCTGGTGACTTTTTTGCCCCAGGAGTCCAGGGCTGGGCTCTGAGGCAGGGTAGGGGTGAACCTAGCAATGCATAGGGATGAAGGTTGGGTTCAAGGTGCTTCTAAGGTAGTGATTCTCAACCTGTGGGTAACATCCAGCAAAGAGATAGGCTGGTGATTTAAAACATCTGGTCTAGGGCGCCTTTGGCTCAAGGAGTAGGGCACTGCGGTCCCATATGCTGAGGGTGGCGGGTTCAAACGCAGCCCCCACCAAAAAAAAACAAAAAACATCTGGTCCAGCAACTGGCAGTCCCCTTCCTGTCATGAGGTCCTATTTTCTGGCTGGTTAGAGGAAGAGGAAGAGATGGAGTTACGTTTCGTGGACCAAAAAGTCCCCTGGCATCTCCAGGGAAGGGTATGAAGCTGAGATCAAACAAGACACACAGGCTTGGAGCCCACAGCTCAGCAGTAAGGGCACTAGCTACATACACCAGAGCTGGCAGATTCAAATCCAACCCGGGCCTACCAAACAACAGTGACAACTACAACCAAAAATAGCCAGGCATTGTGGCAGGTGCCTGTAGTCCCAGCTACTGGGAGGCTAAGAATAGCTTAAGCCCAAAGAGTTTGAGGTTCCTGTGAGCTGTGATGCCACAGCCCTCTACCCAAGGCAACATAGTGAGTCTCTGTCTCAAAAAAAAAAAAAAATTCAAACAAGACACACAGGAAAGGCTCGGCGCCAGTGGCTCAATCGCTAAGGCGCCAGCCACATACACCTAAGGTGGTGGGTTCGAATCTCCAGCCAGGCCCGCCAAACAACAATGATGGCTGCAACCAAAAAATGGCCCGGCGTTGTGGCGGGCGCCTATGGTCCCAGCTACTTGTGAGGCTGAGGCAAGAGACTCGCTTGAGCCCAGGAGTTGGAGGTTGCTATGAGCTGTGATGCCATGGCACTCTACCCAGGGGGATAGCTTGAGGCTCCGTCTCAAAAAAAAAAAAAAAAAAGACACACAGGAAAGAGGTCATTCATGCATTTACTTACCAGAAGCCCTGTCCCCTTCCATCTCTGGTAAAGGGCTACTCCTGCCTCACTGGATCCAGTCACATCTCTCCCATACCCCTCACTGCCTGTTGCTCAGGCCAGGGTGGTACTCTTGAGACCCAGCCACTGGGTGGTGCCCTAATTCTGCTCTGTGCTTATGCCTATACCCCTGATGCCACCTCTAGTGCCTCTGGGCCTTCCTCACCCTGGACCTCACTCAGCGACTAGAGGAGTGGGGAGGAAGGCTTAGTGCTCTCTCCCCAAGGTGTCCACACACCCAGCATGGTGTGGTCCTTGGAGGTCAAAGCAAGGTTGAGGCAAAGAGGCCGGAAGCATTGGGGACCATGCAGCTGGGCCCATCTGGTGTTCCTGGGGTTCTGGAGAAAAAGCCACACATGTGCATGTAGCTGTGTCCATGTCTATCTCTGCTTGACTTGTTCATCTATCTGTGGTGTCTGTGTTCATATGTCCCTGAATCCTGGGGCTGTGGCCTGGACATGAGCACAGCAGACCCCAGCTCAGGCTAGTCTCTCCTTTGCCTGCAGCCATGCCACTCTCTTCCTTCCCCACTCTTGGGCTCCACTGACCCCTCAAGGAGACGCATAGCTGGAGCTACTGCTGCTATTTTTAGCAGCTCTGTACCCCTCCCCTCCCCCACTCAGGCATGTTGGGGAAATAGAGGGACAGGCCAAGCCTGGGGAGCCTTGTGAGCTGGAGTACTGGGCAGGTGGGGCCCCTCCCCTGAGTCCCACAGGCCTTGGAAGCAAGGGGAGCCTGGGATAGTCCACAGGTGCAGTGTCCACACCTTGGGGCAGGTTGAGCTCCACCCTACTGCCTGGGGCTGAGGGAAGGTTCCAGCCTGCCCTTCCTCTACCCTCCCCCCCCCCACCTCACTAAGTCCCTAAAGACAAAGCCCAGGCCTCTAGTGACTCCTCCCCATGCCATTGGAAATAAGGCTGGAGCTTCCAGGTCTCCTCCACAGAAGCTAGGAGAGGCAGAAAGGGGCTCAAAGAGTCAGGATATGGAAGAAGGGAGGCATACTTGGGCGAAGTTACCCACTCAGGGATACCTGGGACTGCCCTTGCACTTCCCACAGGGGCTTCAGGCCCCTGCTGCAGTTCACTACCCTCTAGATCTTTGGGGCCCCTAGAAGCCCTACCTCCATCACTGCCCCAGCTGCTCTGGACACTGGCACCAGCAGGGAGGGGGAAGGGTAGAGTAGTCCCAGGGTCCTGAACTGAAGGACCAAGAAGGGAAGCAGCCCTGGCCTGCCTCAGAGGGGGTGTCTGCCTTCTGGGCTTTGCTGGCTTTGCTTTCAGTGGCTTTCATTCCTGCATCTGTCCTGTCTCTTGAGCTCAGCAGGGCCCAGGGGTCTACCTCTCAGGTATAGCTAACCCACCTCCCACAGGTCATATCGCCTCTCTGATCAATTTCTTTACCTATGGGATGGTGAGGCTTAATCAGACAGTGTAGATAAAGGGGCAGCACAGAGCCTGACATGCTGCAGGTGTCCAGAAATGTGGGCACTCCCTCTGGGTCCTTTTATCACACCTCCATCCCCTACTCCCACCTGGTGACCCCCACATCCATGCACACAAATACGCTCGCAAGCCCACATGCATACACAGCCTAGCCCTCCAGATTCTGAGCAGATGGAGACAAGGAGATGGGCTCCAGTGCACACAGAAGGAAATGGCAAGTAAACAGAGTGCTGTCCCTCATCCTGCCAAGCCCCTTCTCACCTGGAGGCTCCATCAGCCGACAGGTCGGGCACTGACAGTAGAGGGACCATGACTTGGTCCCACACACCCAAAGATTCTCTAAAATGTCAGGAACCAAGTAATGAAAAACCACACAAGCCCTGAAAAGGCAGGACAAGCCCAAGGTCGCAGAGCCTGCCAGGGCAGAGCTACCTCCACACTAGAACCAGAGTTCTGCCAAAACCCTGCCACTCTCCTCAGCTTCCACAGCTAAGAACAGTGACCCTACAGACCTCCAGGGTGAGAAGTGGTCAGTGCCTCCCTCAATACCAGAGTAGACCAGGGGTCTGGGCTCGGGGCCCTTCCATCCCCAGCCAAGCTTCCCCAGATACAGTAAACAAAAGCAGCCCCAGAGCAAAGGTCACAAGGCCAGGGAGGTGACTCTGGCCCTGGGGCACAAAGTAAGCCCCTTATCTGACCCAAAGACCACAAAATCTTGGGGTTGCCAGGCTAACGATTTGGCTCAAAAGTGGACACAGGTTCTGGGAATAGCCCCAGTGGTGGTGGCTTTTGAACTACAGGGGGTGGGTGGGTCTGGACTGGGGCCAAAAAGACACCCGCTCTCAGTTCCCGCCACTGTATAGCCCTATCTCACCGGGCTCTACGGTTAGAAGGCACTGTCCTGGGTGGGCATCTGGAGCCACCTGGGGGAGCGGGGACAGGCTGGGGGAATGCTTGTCCTCCCTAGACCCCTGTCCTGAGCTGGCCCTGGTACTGGCTCCCAGCTCCAGGGAGAATGCAGTTCGTGTCTCAGCAGCCTTCCTCATCCCGGCTGGCTTTTCCAAGGTTTTCCACTCCAAGAAATATGGTCTTTGCTGCTAACACAGTGGGGGTGGAAGCGGTAGGCACTAGGGAGGGCTGTGGCCTGAGCACCCATTCCTCTGCCCACCCACTCCACACCTCTACCTTGGGACTAGTGGGTAGCTCCTTGTTCCTCTGCCTCCTGCCTAACATAGCAGGCAGGAGAAGGGGGCCTACTGGTAACAGATGGACAGAAGAGGCTGCTGGACAGAACCCCCTGCAGGGAGGGAAGGAAGCCCAACACCTACCCCCATCCCTACCTAGATCCCTGTCCTAGCCACACAACTAGGAGTTGGTGTAATCGGGGGTTACTGTAATCCAGGGGGCCCCTGGTACTCCTCCTGTTCCTTCCAGCCCACTCTAGGAGCTGGGGTCAGCTCTACTGCCCCTGCCTCCAAAGTCAGTTCCTTCCTCTCCCCTTAAACCCACTTCAGGCTCCCCCAGCTCCTGTGCCACCTGCCTAGTGCCAGGAACTGTGGGCAGGCAGGGCTAGGGCCCTCAGGTCCCCAGGCCAGCAGGCAGACAGGAAGGGGTAACACAGGGCTGCAGGGGAAGGTGTAGAGCACAGCAGGTTACACTGTAGCAGAGGCCTCATTAATCACCTCTCCAGCCCCCAGCTCTGCAATGGTGAGAGCATATTAGATTTTAAATTGGAAAGCGGAGAACGTAGCAGTTAGCCAGGAGCTCCCTCTACCCTGTGCCCCAGGTCACAGCCACAAGGGAGAGAGGCAACAGTCTGGCAAAGAGGACTGGCCCAGACCAGCATCTCTCCTCCCCCACTTACCCAGAGCCTGAGGGGTTGTCCACGAAGAGGCTCTGTGAAGGGTCATGTTGTTAAGACCCAAGAAGGCGGCAGAGTGAAAAGGAAGGGGCACAGGAGCCATCCTGGGGAGAAGTGTTTCTTTTCTTAGGAGAGTATGGCCTTCTGGTCTTGAGGACTGTGTAAAGCCAGGTTCCAGGTGTGGTGTCCATGGGCAAGGACATATGGTAGTGACTTGTGGCCCGTGCATGTGTTTGCACCTGCACACGCACATGCCCAGCTCATGAACACCCATATGCCCACTCATACATGCACACATGCATACACACACACATGCACATGCCTGGGCTCAGATACAAACATATGAATATGCCTACATGCACACACATGCATACATGCTCACAAGAAGCAGTAAGCAATGTTGTAGAAATTTTAGTCCCTGGCTATGGATCAGACGTACCTGATTCAACCCCTTAATTGCTACTTTCCCTCTGTGTGAACTAGGATGATTCACTTTGCCTCTCAGCCTTAGGTTCTTCATATGTAAAGTGCAAGATATTGATTCCAAGCTCCACTTTGGGTGGAAGGAAGTACATGCCCTGCCCATAGTGGGCACTCAGTAAATGCCTGCCCCAAGGGCTGGCAGCTGTTCTCAGACTGCCCTGGGGCAGCCAGGCAACACCCTGCCCTCTGTGCTGCTGAGTAGCAGTGGGGCTGGGGCAAGTCCCTGGAGCACAGCAGGCATTTCCATGGAGCCCTTCTGGGCCAAATCACTCAAGGGCAGATCACATGAGGCTAATTGTTCCTGGCTGTCCTCCACCCACAAAGCCCTCCTAAACTGGCACTGCCTAAGTTTCCAAAATTGCCCATCCAACACTCAACCCTCAGAACACCAGTGCTGCACCAAGGTTGGAGAGCCAACAACATCATTGGTGGGTGACACTAATCCTTCCTGAGGAATGAATGGCTGATAGACACAGTTCTCCTGAGGCCTTAATGAAAAACCTGAAGAAGTGTTGGGGCTCCCTATCATCCCTCCCTGCCCAACTCCAGGCCCAAAGGGAAGGGAGCAGACACCTCATCTTAACTCTTTTCTAGGACCCCATCCTAGGGTCTTCCCTCCTGAGAGGTGGTGAATACTGTTGGATTAGTGGCGCCTGTAGCTCAGTGGGTAGGGCGCCGGCCCCATATACTGAGGGTAGTAGGTTTGAACTCAGCCCCGGGCCAACTGCAACAAAAAAAATAGCTGGGAGTTGTGGTGGGTGCCTGTAGTCCCAGCTACTCAAGAGGCTGAGGCAAGAGAATTGCCTAAGCCCAAGAGCTGGAGGTTGCTGTGAGCTGTGATGCCATAGCATTCTACCGAGGGCGACAAAGTGAGACTCTGTTTCAAAAAAAAAAAAAAATACTGTGGGGTTGAGGTCAGGTCATGGAGCTGCACTTTCAATTATGGTAGCCACTGACCACAGGTGGCTATTTTATTTTATTTTTTATTATTTTGAGATAGAGTCTCACTATGTCACCCTCAGTAGAGTACCACGACATCACAGTTCACAGCAATCTCAAACTCTCAGGCTCAAGAGATTCTCTTGCCTCAGCCTCCCAAGTAGCTGGGACTACAGGCACCTGCCACAAGGCCTAGATACTTTTTTGTTGTAGTTGTCATTGTTGTTTGGCAGGCCCGGGCCAGGTGCGAACCCTCTGGCCTCGGTATATTTGGCTGGCACCCTAACCCCTGAGCTATGGGGACCAAGCCATAGGTGGCTATTTTAATGTAAACTCCTTGACATGAAAAAAAATTTCAAATTTAGTTCCTCATTCTCACCAGCCTCATTTTGAGTGGTCAATAGTCATATGTGACTACTGGCTACCATTTTTGGACATGTAGAGTATAAAACATTTCCATCATCACAAGAGGTTGTATTGGACAGTGCCATTCTTGGGCTAAACAACTCAAATTTGAATCTGACACATCTAAACTAGTAAACTTGGGATCTATACTTCCCTGGGTGGCAGTTTCCTCATTTATAAAATGGGATAATACGTTAAAGTCCACATCTCATAGAGTTTTTATGAGGATTGAGTTCATTTTGATAAAGCACTTAAAATGCTGTTAGGGGCTGGGCATGGTGGCTCACACCTGTAATCCTAGCACTTTGTGGGGCCAAGATGGGAAAATCACTTGAGGCCAGGAGTTTCAGACCAGCCTGGACAACATAGCAAAACCGTATCTCTATAGAAAAAATTTAAAAATTAGCCAGACATGGTGGCACTTGTCTATAGTCTCAGCTACCCAAGAAGCTATTCAGGAGGATTTCTTGAGCCCAGGAGTTTGAGGCTACAGTGAGCTATGATCATACCACTGCATTCCAGCCTGGGCAACAGAGTGAGACCCAGGTGAGGGGGAAAGTGTTGCTGGGCATATAGTAAATGCTCAGCAGTGTTCAATATTTTTATCCACAGAGCCCTGCATAGTTCATTGGATCCTGGAATGTGAGAAGGGGAAGGTCTATAGATACTTTCTCCATTTTACTGATGGGAATATGGATGCTCACATTGAGAAAATAACTTGTGCAGAAGGACCTGTTCTATTACAGGCGAGACCAGGATGGGGCTCCTGGCTGGTGTTCACTACCTCCACCCATGCTCTCTCCAACTAGCAGTAAGACCCTAACCTTAGAGATTCTGAAGTCCAAGGTTCCCCCTCCCCTCTCCAGGACAGCTCAGGTACCCTTGGAGATATGCCTACAGATAGATGGTAGATAGCCCCAGAAGCAGTGGAGGGTTCACCGCTCAGATCAGTTGGGCCAAATGCCTTCTGAGCTCCAACATGCCCTAAATTTTCTGTGTGACCTAGGAAAACCCTCTGGACTCAGTTTCTTCCTGGGTAAATGAGGGAGGGATGAAATGCTTACAAAGGGCTCAGATTCTGGGAAGTAGCCACTGCCTCTCTTGGAGCCCAGCCAAGAGGAGGGGCCCCCATTCATATTTGCAATTCAAATTTGACTGGACTACAGAGGGTGACCAGGAAAGAAAGGGTGGTGGAAATGGTCACACTCCTGAGAGAGTGTGATGGAAATGGTCAGTGGCAGGGGAAGAGATGGTAGTCTGGGGCAGGGGACCCACCAGCTTGTGCCAGCAGAAACTCAACTGCTAGTTGCGGCTGTGCTGGGACATTGCCAAGGGCTGGCTGCCTGTCTTCTCCCTGTAGGACACACCCTGCCCTCCCCTGCCCACCCTTGCTGGCCAACAGCCAGGTGCACTGGAGAGCAGGATGCCTTCTAAGTGTGCAAATAGGCAGAGTCTGGGTTTGGAAACTATGCGCCCTGAGCCCATCCTCCACCGTACCCAGCATGAGAGGTCACTATCTGTGGGTAGAGAAATGGGGAGAGAGAAGCCTAATGCTGAGCGCTTGCCCCTATACTTAAGCCACCCATGTGCTGGGGGCCCACCAGGAAGTGCCCCCAGGAGGCCAAGAGGAGGAACAGGGATGGCTCCCCAAAGGGAATATAGGAGCTGAGTCTTTAAGAATGGGGAGGGTTTGCAGAGACAAAGGAGAGAAAAGCCAAAGCAAGAGGATGGAAACAGGTTAACAAGTGGGACAAAAAGCGGGCAGGCACCTGCTCTGGCAATGAAAAGTTCCTTTTGAGTACATCTCTGTGCCCTTGAGAACACCACCAGTACTTCGTTCCCCACCACCACAAGCTGCAGGCCTCTGGGCATCCAGGTTGGAAGGGAGACAGGCGGCCCCAAGCACTACAGCTGAAAGCTACTGGGAGAACTGGACAGAGCCCAGCTATGGAGCTTTGGTTTCTAGTCCCAGGCTGTGTCACTCATTTAGCTGTGTGGCCTTGCAGAAGTTGTGTAACCATTCTGGGCCCCAATGTCATCACTTCTTGGGATAATGGCCCAAAGTTCCCTGGAGTGAGGGAAGGATGAGAAATTATTTACAGGGGTGCTGACTACACAGTGAGCCAGTGAGCGATGAGTAAGTGAATGGCAGCTGTTACCAGCCCCAGCCGCCTGGCTCCAGACCACAGAACACTGAATGTGTACATGTCCATTCTGTCTCTGCCACAGTTTCTGGGTGACCTTGGATGACCCATCCTCCAGCTCTGTACCTCAGTTTCCCCACATGTCTTATTCCCTTCCCTGTCAATACAAGTAGTCAGACAGCAGCAAACCTACCTCAGATGCTGGCCGTGGTAGGGGTAATTGTTTCAGCAGCACATGGAATCAGAAACCTCTAGAATTGAGTTTTAGAGCTCAGGGGCCCTATGTGGCCACCCCAGCTTCTAGCTCAGGCTCCTCAGTACAGTGGGCAGTGATGGGCCCAGTGGAACTGTCTTTGTGGAGATCAGATTCTGACTCTAGGGGGCCCATGTATCTCTGGGGTTCTGGGATAATAGGGGTCTGCAGGGACCAGGCCCTCACTAATCCCCTATTAAAACTTGAAAGGGGCCAGGGAACCTCCAGAATAAACTCATTAACTTTTATGGGATAATAAATGGATCCCATTAAATTCTCATTCTCCCAGTGCTGGGCTAACTTAACCTCCAGAACCCAGAGGAGTGGGCTCCTGGTCAAGGCCCCCCTGTACTGATATGCTGTCACACCCCTTCCCCAAGCTGAGAGTTGGTGTTGCCATGAGGTGGGATCAGGCCAGAACTCATCCCAGAATTTTGGGGCCTCTTCCTCTACTGGTTCCTGTGCCTGCCTCCCTAAAGGAGAAATGCCTGGCACCTCTTCAGAGCCTGCCACAGTGTCAGGCAGCCCCACCCATCTGTGCAACGGATAGAGTGGGTGACAGCTTATTCTGTCAACACATGAACCCTCCCTAAACCCTGTATGTCCTCACTCCACAGATGAGACAGGCTCAAGTGGGTAGCTGCCTACCGAGGTCACAGAAGTAAGTGAGTATAGATTGGAGATTGAAACATGAGATTTTGTGACTGACTGGTACAGAAATTTCCATAGAAACAATAGCACTGAGGGGGCAGGCCAGCTGGCTCTGAGGTGGCACCCCTGCCTGGTATGGCAGTTTCCCCAGGCAGGGGCACTGCATGATGACTCTAGCGCCACTGCACAACAGCGCTGTGACCCTGGGCAGATTCCTGGGCCTCAGTGAGCCTCAATTTCTCAACTTTAAGACAGGAACCCTAACGCCTAACATCCTGGACGCTACAGGAGGCCCCTGTCCTTACAGCTTCCTCTAAACACAGGTTGGGCCCCGCCCCCCAAACCGATACGGATCTGGCGGGGTTGGGGTACCTGGGCCCTCATCTCTCCCCTCACCTCGCCAAGCCCTAGGAAAGGGGGCAGGATAACTGGCCCTCCTTGGGAGTCCCAGCCTGGGGATGAGGGGAGGGACCTCCAATCCCAAGAGGGGCCACAGGGGGGCGGCGCGGGCTAGGAGGCGGGAGCGGGAGAGAATCCACCGGGGAGGCATCCTGAATGGCTCATTAGTGCCGATGAAAGCCTTTTTTCATTTCGTCTAAATACTTTAAACAGGGCTCCCTCCGATGTCTATTTGCATAGCTTAAGAGCTAATGCGGGGGGAGGGCCGGGCGGCGGCTGGGCCACACCAGGGCTTGGGGCTGCCGGGAAGCTCCTGGGCCGCCTCTACTGAGGGGGTGGCGATGGGGGAGAGGGGTGGACCCCGCGCACCCGGGAGGCCGCCCCAGCCGGGCGGAAGGGGAGGGCGGCTAGGCGGGGAGTACCTCCAGGTGTCTGGCTCCAGGTCACAGAGCGATCTTGCTGTGGGCCACCGACCTGCAGAGCCTTGGCCATCCTTTTCATGAATGGTGCAGTATCAGCCCTGTTTTATGGATGAGGATCTGATAGTCTCACACACACTGCCACTCAACAGAGATAATGGTACCCCAGAGAGGCCCCTCTTATCCTAGGGGCCTGCCTCAGTCTTGCCCTTACTGGGGGCTGCCTCCCTCATCCTCAAGACACTGTTAGAGTATCCAGATTCTCATACAAACCTTCCAAGGTGTCCGGTTTATAGCTGAGAAGGCAAAAGCTCTAAAAAGCCACTTGCCCAGACTCATGCCACTTTTAAGTGGCAGAACTGACACTTGAACCTAGCTCTGTGTGAACTCTGTGCCCTTGCCTTACAGAGAGTGCTGCTGGGTCTCCAGTTGAGCCTACAGGTTCAATGTGCTTCTGGCACTGGTGGGGGCTCCCTAGGAGCCAGCCAGAGACTTCCTAAAGGCCTAGTTCAGCTCAGGCTCAATCCAAGGACAGATGCCAGGTCTGGCCTTAGCTCCACGTCCAACTTCTTGAGACCCTGGACAAGTCCATTCCTCTCGCTGGGCCTCAGTTTCCTCAATAGTGTAGAATGTTCTCTGTTGGGTAGCTCCAGTCTCTTTCTCCCATGAGGCAGGCTGGTTTCTGGAAAGACTTTAGGTTTTGAGACAATGTAGGTTTAAATTTCAGCTTCCTCACTGTGAGACTTCAGACAAGTCCTCCTCTTACCTCTGTAGGCTTCAGCCTTCCAGTATTTTTTGTTTTGTTTTGTTTTGATTTTTTTGTTTGTTTTTGGCTTTTTTGAGACGGAGTCTTACTCTGTTGCCCTGGATAGAGTGCTAAGGTGTCATAGCTCACAGCAACCTCAAACTCTTGGGCTCAAGAGATCCTTTTGCCTCAGCCTTTTAAATAGCTGGAACTGCAGGTGTGCCTCAGCACAATGCTACTTTTTTTCTATATTTAGTAGAGACAGGGTCTCACTCTTGCTCAGGCTGGTTTTGAACTCCTGAGCTCAAGCAATCTTCCTACCTCGGCCTCCCAGAGTGCCAGGTGAGCCACTGCACCCGGACAAGCTTCAGGGTTTTATGTAGTAGGAATAATATTCCCATCTCACAGAGTCCTCAGTGTCAATTAAATAATGCAGAATAATAAATAATATACAAGGGCCTGCCAGAGTATGTATTCCACTCTCCCCCTTTGTCAGTCCCTGTACCCCTGAACTAAGTCAGTCTAGGCAGAGAGAAGCCCCTGATCTCCTAGCCACAACCTTGGGAACCTGAATGACAGGTCACAGAACCTCAGGCCTCCAACAGAATTAACCAGGGTGTCTGGAGATGCCCTTTTCAGAAATGGCTTGTCTCCCAGAGATTATCTTACCCTCTCTGACAGTGGGTAGCACTGCTGGGACCAAGCGTCAGCTGATTTTGGAATCAATTTGCTCGTTTGCTATGCTATCTCGATCCCATTTAACCAAGTGCTCAGTCCCCCCAGATAACACAATCAGTGCAATCGACAGTGACGGGAGGTGCCCATTAGCTCTGCTCCATTGCCCAGCACCCACCTGGCAGGCGATGGGAAGAGTTGTGCCCTCTTTGGTGATTTCCCAAGTCAGAGCTCTCTGGTACATGCCTTTCTTCCAGTTAAGAGTCCCACAGGTACCCAATCTGAGAACCAAGGGCCACATCTCTTACTGGGCAATCCTGGAAGGGGACACATGAGGAATGTACAACTCTAGGGGGCTCTAGTCTATATAATGAGAAAGGCTCCTCTTTCTCATGCCATACTAAGAATGGTCTCAGCTTGCCTGGCAAAGGCTATGTGACATCTGGGGAGTGGGCAAAGTGAGTCGCCCTGTCCGGGCATGTCACAAGCATTGCCTGGCCCCTCCGTTGCTGATTCAGATGAAAGACACAGGGCACTGGCGGACCATCTGCTCTGGGGGTATGGGCCTGGCTGGGCATCCAGTTTGGATACTGTGTTGTCAGTGCCTGGCATGGAATGCCAGAGCACAGATGGGCTGCTTCCGTGGACATCTCAGGAGACTGCAGTTGGCCCTGGTTTCTCAGGGCTTTAGGATACCAAGGCCCCTCTGACCCAGAGGTATGGAGAGCCCTCCAACCTGTACCTGCCCCCCGCACCCCAATTTCCTCCCTCCTTCCATTTGTCTGACACATCAGAGATGCTGTGGTCTCCTGAACAGAACGTAGGCCATCTGCCGCTTCCTCACGCCTGCCAATCCATGGGGTGGGTGTGAGCCTGTGGAATGACAGCCCCATCACCAGACGTGCGGAGGAAGCGACCTTCTCCTTGCAAACTCTGTTATCTCGCCCTGGCTCTGTTTTCCCTTCAAGTCCTCATGCAGCCATTTTGAGAGCTATAAGGATCTCAAAATATCCTTCCAGCCTTCTCAGAGCTGGCAAAATTGTGTGTGAGCTGAATCTGGAGCCAGCATCCATTAACCTTTTCTTGGCAGTTAAGGATCTGGGGAGCCTAGGGGGCCACAAGCAGAATATGCATCATCTCTCCAGCTATGTGGTTGACTAAGTCAACATAATCAAAAGCAGAGCAGTCTCTACCCAGAGGTAACAAATCATTTTCACCTCCCATAGCCTATCTAATTGATTAGTACTGGCTGCCTGGATGACTGTGTTGAGAAGGATTCTGAAGTCCCATATGGTGTTAGCAAAAAATAACCAAAATTGATTAGCAATGTCTGCTATAGATTAGAGGGTAGCCTGCCAGATATCCATCATAGCCCTATTTTAGACCCTACCCTAGATGGAACCTGACTAATGTTACAAGAAAGGAAAAAAGAACTCAGGGAAATATCAAATAGGGAAGGGAAGTAATATATGTATTATCTCAGTCAATCCTAAAAAAAGAAACCTCATTTTATAGATGAGAAAACAAAGGTTCAGAGAGTTTAGATTGTTTGCCTGAGGTTTCACAGCCCCAGAGTGATGGATCCAGGATTTTTTTTTCCTTTCTTTCTTTCTTTCTTTCTTTCTTTCTTTCTTTTTTTTTTTTTTTGTGATGAGGTCTCACTCTATCACCCAGGCTGGAGTGCAGTGGTGTTATCATAGCTCACTGAAGCCTCAAACTCCTAGGCTCCCCTCTCTCTCCCAAGTAGCTAGGAATATGAGCACATGCCTGACTAATTGTTTAATCTTTTTCTAGAGATTGGGTTCTCACTATGTGGTCCCTGCAGGTCTTGAACTCTTAGCCTCAAGCTATCCTCCTCCTGCTTTGACCTTCTAAAGTCCTGGGATTGCAGGGGTGAGCCATCATCACACCTGGTCAGATATGGGATTTGAAGCCACATCTGCCTAGCTTCAGAGCTTAGTGCTTCCCACTGTACTCAGTTACTCCTCTAGAAGATCATAAAAACAGGAAAGGGTTTGTTTGTTTTTTTTTTTTTTGAGACAGAGCCTCAAGCTGTCCCCTTGGGTAGAGTGCCTTGGCATCACAGCTCATAGCAACCTCCAACTCCTGGGCTCAAGTGAGTCTCCTGCCTCAGCCTCACAAGTAGTTGGGACCACAGGCACCTGCCACAACGCCCGGCTATTTTTTTGGTTGCAGCTGTCATTGTTGTTTGGCGGCCCCAGGGAAATTATTTTCTGAGATGTGAGAAAATATATCCCTGGGACCTAATGGGATCCTAACAAAGAAATCATGTGCCCATGAAGAAATCTAAATCAAAATCCAAAATGTATGACACACTGCCTGAGAGTAATGAACAGTACTTTCTCTGAGAACAGGAAATGAACTTGAATGCCCCATAATGTCAGGCAGAAGGGTCACTTTGGTGGAAGATAGCACTCTTGCTAAGGTTCTTATCTCAGTTTTTCAACTGGTTGTGTGACTTTGAGCAAGTCACATTCTTTCTCTGGCTGATTTTCTTTTTCTTTTCTTTCTTTCTTTCCTTTTTTTTTTTTTTTTTGCAACAGAGTCTCACTTTGCTGCCCCTGGTAGAATGCTGTGGCATCATGGCTCAAGCTATTCTCTTGTCTCAGCCTCCCAAGTAGCTGGGACTACAGGTGCCTGCCACAACACCCAGCTGTTTTTTTTTTTTTTTTTTTTTTAGAGACAGGGTCTTGCTCTTGCTCAGGCTGGTCTTGAACTCGTGAGCTCAGGCAATCCACCTGCCTCAGCCTCCCAGAGTGCTGGGATTATAGGCCTGAGCCACCATACCTGGCCTTCTGGCTAACTTTCTCATTAGAAAAATAAGGCCTTTGCACTATGTTTAGGGATGGCAACTGTTTATTTGACATCATGTCATTTGAGGTATTAGGCATGACAACCTGAAGAAGGATTCTGAGACTGAATCTGAAAAAAGCAGGAAACTGTGCAATGATTGACTAGTAATGTCTGCCTCTGGTGCTGGATAAGAAAAAATATCTCATGTGTCATCTTTGCTGTATATGATATCATTTCACTTCTAGCTCTAACATTCTATAGCTCTATGATTCTTGACAATTAGCATGCCCCTCAATGCTCTGTCCAAAAGAGATGGACCTCCTACTACATGGTCTAGGCATAATGCTTATTGTGACACAGGGGAAAAACCTCTGATCATCTTTTATCATTTCAGGACTCTCCTCCCAGGCCCCAACCATGGAGAAAGGGCAAGCCCCGGGCATAGAGGAGACAGATGGGGAGCTGACGGCAGCCCCCACACCTGAGCAGCCAGAACGAGGTGTCCACTTCGTCACAACAGCCCCCACCCTGAAGCTGCTCAACCACCACCCACTGCTTGAGGAATTCCTACAAGAGGGTCTGGAGAAGGGAGAGGAGGAGCTGAAGCCAGCGCTGCCCTTCCAGCCTGATCCTCCTACACCCTTCACCCCAAGTCCTCTTCTCCGCCTGGCCAACCAGGACAGCCGCCCTGTCT
The DNA here is from genome assembly GCA_963574575.1 of Galagoides demidoff. Taxonomy (NCBI): domain Eukaryota; kingdom Metazoa; phylum Chordata; class Mammalia; order Primates; family Galagidae; genus Galagoides; species Galagoides demidoff. Next base: position 19,264 of record CAUYQV010167137.1, read on the forward strand.
TTACCAGCCCCACTCCAGCCATGGCTGCAGCACCCACTCAGCCCCAGTCCAGGGAGGGACCCTGGATCCTAGAGTCAGGGCCCCCTGTGCTTCATATCACAGCTCCCCTACCTCCAGGCCCCAGTATGGCAGTGCCCACCCTAGGCCCAGGGGAGAGGCCAAGTTCTACATCCCCCAGCAGAGCCTGGACTCCAACCCAAGAGGGTCCTGGAAACCTGGGCAGGCCATGGGATCCAGAGGTTGTGTCCCAGCCCACAGGGCTTGGGATCGAGGGGATCATTGCCACCTCCACAGCTTCAGGGGATGACGAGGAGACCACCACCACCACCACTATCATCACCACCACCATCACCACAGTCCGGTCACCAGGTCAGCTACCTGTTGGCTTACAGATCTGGAAATGGGGGTGAAAAGAACTTTAGGGGTCCTAAAAGCCTCCGTCTCTGATACCATGTCAGCCTGCCCTGCCCTTCAGCATTAAGGGCCAGCTTGCCAGAGGCATGTAAAAATTGGAACCAGATAGACATGGGTTCACATTCTGATTCTTTCAACTATAGACATGCGTTCAAATTCTGATTCTTCCAACTATAATAAGACCCTAGGAATCTTATTTATAAAGCCTCACCTGTAAAATAGCAATCAGAAAAAATGGTCCATGGCATCACTGTGAGAACTGAAATAAGATTGCACACAGTAGGTACTCAATAAAAAGCAGTCCCTGGTTAGAGCACCAGCCACATACACCAAGGTTGGTGGGTTCGAACCCGGCCCAGGCCTGCTAAAACAACAATGACAACTGCAACAAAAAAAATAGCCAGGGCTCGTCACCAGTAGCACAATGGTTACTGTGCCAGCCACAGACACCAAGGATGACAGGTTAGACCCCAGCTCGGGCCAGTTAAACAACAATGACAACTGCAACAAAAAAAAATAGCTGGGCATTGTGGCAGGCACCTGTAGTCCCAGCTACTTGGCAGGCTGAGGCAAGAGAATCACTTAAGTCCAAGAGTTTGAGGTTGCTGTGAGCTGTGATGGCACGGGTGACATAGTGAGATTCTGTCTCAAAAAAAAAAAAAAAGAAAAAAGAAAAGGGCCAGGCACAGTGGCTCAAATCTATCATCCTAGCATTCTGGGAGGCTAAGGTGGGTGAATTACTTGAGCTCACAGATTCAAGACCAGCCTGAGCAAGCCTCATCTCTACTAAAAAATAGAAAAATTGAGGCAAGAGTTTCACTTGAGCCCAAGAGTTAGAGGTTGCTGTGATCTATGATGCCACGGCACTCTACCCAGGATGACAGCTTGAGACTCTTTCTCAAACAAACAAAAAAAGGCAGTCCCTTCTTTCAATAGGAGGACAGACATGCCAAGAGGTGGGCTTTACCCCATACGCACACATACAGCAGTTCAGCCTTAATTGAACCCTTTTTTTTTTTAAACAGAGTCTCACTATGGCATGGCATCATAGTGAACAGCAACCTCAAACTCTTGGGCTCAAGTGATTCTCTTGCCTCAGCTTCCCAAGTAGCTGGGACTACAGGAGCCCACCACAATGCCCAGCTATATTTTGTTGCAGTTGTCATTGTTGTTTAGCTGGCCCAGGCCAGGTTGGAACCCCACCCTTGGTGTATGTGGCTGGCGCCATAACCACTGTGCTACAGGCACTGAGCCAGTCGAACCCACTTCACCAGAGCTGAACTTAGCCTTGTGTCTCCTCCTGCCTCCCAGGCCCTTGTAGCTGGAATTTCTCAGGCCCAGAGGGCTCTCTGGACTCCCCGACAGCCCCTGGCTCACCTCCTGATGTTGGTCTGGACTGTTTCTACTATATCTCTGTCTACCCTGGCTATGGCGTGGAAATCAAGGTGAGTGACTTGGATCTAGCAAGGGCAACACTGGGGCTAGCACATTATCTTTCCCCAGAAGAGCACCTGCTATGAGGAGAGGTGGGGATGATTAGAGGCATCAGTTGTGGGGGTGCTAAGGCTAGGACTGGGAGATGGGCCTAAAACGTGGTTGGATTCTGTCCTGCATGCCAGGAAGTGGAAAGCTACTGTGCCCACTCAGCAATGCCTTAGGCTGTGGGAGGGGCAGCTATGCCCATCCTCTTCCCCTAGGGGTTTGATCAGGGCCTTAGAAGAGCCTGAGGAGGTGGCTCAAGTATTGGATGGGCAGGGGTTTGGGTAAGTGTAAACTCTGCTTCTGAATCTATGTGGTTGGGTAGAGAGAAGGGAGAGCTGCCTGATTGCATCTGAGAGCCATGGAGCTTTATACACTCATTTATTCATTCATTCACTCCTTCAGCAAATACCCCCTGGGCTGGCTCCTGGGATGCAGAAGTGGGGGAGACAGACATGGCTGCACTGTCAGAGAGGTGACCAGGTGGTAGGGGAGTCAGACCTACAGCCCCAGCCTCCTGTCCTCAGCCTCCCTGGGATATCTCATCCTCCCACCTTGAGATTAAGACTTTCTCTTGGCTTGGCGCCTGTGGCTCAATCAGCTAAGGCGCCAGCCACGTACACCTAAGGTGGCGGGTTTGAATCCCCAGCCCGGGCCCGCCAAACAACAATGATGGCTGCAACCAAAAAAATGGCCAGGCGTTGTGGCGGGCGCCTGTGGTCCCAGCTACTTGGGAGGCAGAGGCAGGAGACTCG
>CAUYQV010167139.1:0-14453 GCA_963574575.1 Galagoides demidoff
TATATACCTTACTGGTGATAAATTCTGACGTCCAGTAAGTACTGATATCCCTACCTGTATACGCTCTTGGGGATCAACCTTAGCACTCCAGGGGCACCTATAACATCGTCTACATAGTACCTTGTAATCTTTGCAAGGTCAGAAGTCAAACGTGATGTATTACAATGTTAATACATTTTGTTGTTTGATTTTTGTTTTTTTATTAAGTCATTTGTACACAGATCATAAATACATTTATGCCTTTATGGGATTCAATGTGTTGATTATTTGTACAAATTGGAGTGCTTACATCCTCCTAGGCAACGAAGGCTTCACCTCTTTTACCCAATTCCAGGATTAAGACCTTTGTGTTCTACACCTGATAGATCCAACTTGTACTTGCAATATGCTCCATAGCTGTGGTTCCCCTACCAACCCTCCCTCTATCGACCCACCCCCCTCCCTTCCCCTGTTCCCCCCTTCCCTCCTTCATCCTAGGCTATAGTTGTGTTTCATTTTTCACATGCTTGTGTGAGTGATTATAAATTGGTTTCATAGTAGTACTGAGTACGTTGGATATATTTTTTTCCATTCCTGAGATACTTTACTAAGAAGAATATTTTCCAGCTCCATCTATGTAAACATGAAAGAGGTAAAGTCTTCATTTTTTTGTAATGCTGCATAGTATTCCATGGTATATATATACCACAATTTATTAATCCATTCATGGGTCGATGGGCTCTTTTGTTTCTTGAAATGTGTGTAATTTTGGCACCTTCTGGACGTGTACGTCTGTGTGTGTTTGAAGCTTTCTGCAGTCTTTGCCTTTTCCTGCCATTCTCCTTTTATTCTCTGCTCTTTTAAGCTGCGGGTCTGGCCTCCCTTTAGCTCTGTGCTTTGGGGTTTCCCCATTGGACACCCTGCAGCCCCAGGTGTGAATGTGGAAGCTGGCAAACACTCCCACCTGGGCCCTCGAAGTGGCACAGTACAGGGCCCTCTCTGCGAAGTGTGCCCTATAAAAGCCTCGCTGTAATCTTGTAGCCCGTTCTTGATTTTTTTTTTAAAGTGGCATTTAGAATTCATTTTTTAAATGGCATTTATAATTGATATTTTTAACTGGCATTTTTAATTGATTTTTTTTTCCAGGGGCGTTTTTAACCCTGCACGATGGTGAATGTGGCCTCCCTCTCAGCTTTCACTTAGTAGCAGAAAAAACTGAGAACTTTTCTTCTCTGCCTCTGAGAGCAGCGGCAGTGGCTTCGGGTGGGGTGACAGACCGGGTTTCTGCCCCCAGGCCCCTGTCCGGCTGTGGGAAGGCACGAGGGGGACACGGCACCTCTGCATACCAATCGGTGTGTGATTTGCATGCGGCCTGCTGCCTGAAAGTCCCGGGGCAGCAGCTGAAGGGAAATTTAATAACAGTCCTCGAGGCTGCAGCCCAGGGAGCTCAAAGGGCCAGCTGCTCCCAGCTCCTCTGAGGGCAAAAATGAAAATTAAATTAAGTTTAAAAAAATGGTTGTGACGTACACAGCAAAGGAGGTGGGTGGTGCGAGGCAGGGTTCTTTGATGAGATAGGCAGGTAGGTGCCTGTCTACTCTGGCCTCTCTCCTTCCCACCAGGACCTCCAGAGTTTTGTTTTTCTTTTTTGAGACAGGGTCTCACTCTGTCACCCAGGCTGGAGTGCAGTGGCATCATTGCAGCTCACAGCAGCTTCAAAGTGCTGAGTTCTAGCGATCCTCCTGCCCCAGCCTCCCGAGTAGCTGCAACTACAGGTGCTGCCACAACACCTGGCTACTTTTTAAAATTTTTTACAGTGATGGGATCTTATTATGCTGTCCAGGCTGGTTTCCAACTCCTAGGCTGAAGCCATCCTCCTGCCTTGGGGTCCCAAGTTGCTGAGATTGCAGGTGTGAGTCACCACTCCCAGCCTCTTTTATGTTGACTGCGTTCCTGTTGGCTCGGGGGACCACTCCGACTGGCTTGTCCTTCACCTGGACACACCTGCCTCTCTCTTCCCTTCCGTCCGGGCATCATACCAGTGCTCACCTCAGCTTGAGGCTTCCCCAACCTGAATCTGGTATCACCCATCTCTCCAAGAAGCTCTAGTTCCTTTCCCCGGGAACGTGTATTTAAAAGTGCTGACATTTACAACATGATCTTTACACAAAACTTGACATAAAAATACAGGTGTCAAACTAAAATTGTGACAGGACGTGGGTGATGCCCCTTCAGTTCCACAATGACAAGGGTCTCTGAGGACCCTGCTGCACTCAGGGTGTGGACAGTGACCAGCAGGGGGAGGAGAGAGTGTGGGCTCCATCCTGGCTGGACAGTGGTGTCCTGACCCTAATGCCCACAGAGCAGTGGGGAACGAGGTGAGAAGATGTAGCCGTATGTGCAACACCCAAGTTTCATCTGTGAACCTGCCCTTCCCTGCATGTCCATCCTGAGGAGGCCTCACTGTGTGCAGAAGCCACATTAACCGTGGTGGGGCAGTGTGAGCGTCCTTGATGGAAAGAAAAGACAAGGTCCCCGTCCCTTTGCTGATGATGTGTTCATTCAACAAGCATTTGCTGGTGACCTGTGGTGTGTCAAGTCTCGTATTAAATGCTGGATGTACAGGACCTTTTGCTCCATTGTTAAATGAGCCTGGCACTGCTGAGATTTGGGGCTGGATGAGTCTCTGTGTGGGGCGTCCTGTGTGCTGTGGGGCTGGGTCGGTGTCCCTGGGCCACACCCACCAGGTGACAGCAGATCATTGTTACAACCACAAGTGTCTCCAGAGGGTCCCCTATGGGCCAAGTTGTCCCTGGTTGAGAAGCACTGTAAGAGAGATGATGGATAGAAGGTGGGTAGATGGATAGGGGACGAATTGATAGATGAGTAGAGAGACGCAGAGATAGACAATAGATGATGAATAGATGATGGATGGATGATACAGCAGAGATGAGTGATAGCTAGAAGATGGATGGATGGATATAGATGGAAGGATTAGATAGATTGATAGATTAATGATAGACAAATGGATAAAATGGATAGATGGATGAATGGATGGATAGAGAGATGGATAAAATGTATAGACGGAAGGAAGGATTAAATAGATAGACAGATGGATAGAGCCACGTGGCTCTGACAAGAGGGGCATTCTGGAGGCACCAGGACAGCTCTGGCTCCATCCTGTCCTCCGTGGACGACACACGCATGTTGACCCATTGTGTGATTCTGGAGAAGGATAACTCCAGTCACTGTGGAGCTGACAGGTGGCTCCGATACCCACGCTCAGCAGAGTTCCTCCTGGGGGCTCCTCCTCTCCACCTGTGAATCCCCAAAAAACATACGGACTACAGAAGGTGGATGATTCCTTCACATCACAGAGGAGCTAACTAACCAGGATGGAGAGAAGCAAATGGCCAATGCAGGGCAGAGGACCTGGGCAGTGGGTCTGTGGAGGCCCACATGTTGGAAATGCCTGAGAGTAAGGTTGGAAACCGTCGCCTGTGTCTAAGACAGTGGTTCTCAGCCTTCCTAATGCCGCAGCCCTTTAATACAGTTCCAGGAGTCATGACCCACGGGTTGAGAACTGGACTAAGAGGAAAGGCAGGAGCCTGGTGACCTGGAGAAACGTGCCTGTCCTCCGTGGACAGGCTGGGGAGTTTGTGCCGACCCGTCCCCAACACGGGTGCCTTGCCTGTCCATTTCTGTGTGTGCAGGGTGTGGGCTTCAGGGTGAAGGAATTCTTCTGAGGTTTCTAGATTTGGGGCTTTCATCCTTCTTATTCGTATACTTCATGTGACAAATTATTTTTTTAAGACTATTTTAGGTCTCCAAAGAGGCTCAACAGTTTTGTAAAACTCTTAAGTTCAAAAGTAACTTCTAAGTCCCATTTGGGAGGAAATCGTGGGATGTCCAGAGCTGAGTGGGGAAGACTCTAAAAGTTTGCATGTTTCAATCTTTTGAAGTCTGGGGGAGCTCAAGGAAGTTTGGGAAATTTGCAGTTGTATGAAATTCGCAGTTTTACGAGTGGGTGGAAATGGCAGGAGAGTAGCCAGCCCCGACTGTCCTCATCCATGGCTCAGTCCCATGGAAATAGCTTGCAGTGTCAGTGGCGTGAGATTCCCTGCCTGTACCCAGGGGAGAGGGTGGGAGAACTCTGAGCAGGGGCCTGGGGAGCCCCATGAGTAGACTTGAAATCACCACCAATGGCCTGACTTTCTGTACCTCATTTCTGCACCCAGACAAGTTGGAATGTTGGTGGCCACTCAGACTCCTGACCACGTTTCCTGACACTGCCTGGAAGTTGGGGATAAGGTGAGACTTTTGCAGTCCTGTCCCCGCAAGGAGCTCCCTGAGTGTGGCAGAGGGTAAAAGCCACCTCCGGCCTGGCCCTTTGTAGCTGCCCTCAGGGTGTCCCTCTGCAAAATGGGGGGATTTGCAGGGAACGGAAGCAGATTTAAAGCCCCGAGATTTAGTAAAACCTGGGCAGCAGAGAAACACGGGCTCGTTTCTGTTGCATGGAACGGCTAAATTATAATTCTATTTCATCATGCGTTTCCCAAAGAAGAAAGTTTTTGTAAGGAGACCGGGCCTTGGCTTGCTGCTATTATAAATCTTCTCATGATGTGGACTTAGGAGAAGGCGTTAGGGGACCCCTCTGGATTTGCGGGTAGGAAGCAAGCATCGGAGGGTCCCCCAAACGCTGCTGACCTGTATTTATGACGCGTGGATTGCAAAGGGCCTGTGTCAAATCCGGTGCCTCCACCGCCCGTTCCGGGTGCTTGAGGCTCCTTCTTTGCTCTCTTTTAATTTATCTCTTGGTAAATGAAAACTAAACGAATTCCTTAAAACTAATAATACACTCGGTGCCAAGAGTCTGTGAGGCCAAGGGTGTGACCAATTACTCCGGTGATTTGTGGCGTCCCTGAGTCAGGGTGGGATTGTGCCTAAGAAGTGTTAAAAATTCAGAAGGGGGAGAGAAAGGACAAAGGAGAGACAGAAAGAGAGAGAATGGGAACCACCCACCGTTCTGTCTGGGCCCGACCCGCAGGAAAGAATGGCGTCCTCCCACCCATGGGCCAGCCCTGCCGGATCCACGTCCCTAAAACGGGAGGGAGGCCAGTCCCCGCGGCCACCCCAGCGCCCCGCAGTCTGGGGCCAGGAACCCTCCGGAAGGGCTGGGCTGCCCGCGGGCGCACAGCTGAGGCCTGTGTGTTCTGCACACAGCGGCTTTACGGAGGGCGGGTCTCTCGCCAACTGTCCACCAGGCTTTTTTCGGGCGACCGCTAGAACATTCCTGTTCTAATTTTGTGGTGGTGCAGACTTTCCAGCCCAGGACCTTTGAGATCAGTGAAACAGTTTTCATGCCACACGGCCCTGTCCAAGCGGAGGTGGGCCTGGGGTGCGGGGTCCACCCTGTGGAAGAGTTGTCTGGCTCTTCGTCCACTTCTAAGCATCTGGGATTCTGGACAGTCCAGTGAGGGGAGGGGGGCAGGCCCAATGCTCCCAAGGAGTTATTTAGAGAATAAAAATATAAAAAGACAAAATCCCTGGCTGGGATTAACAAGCCCAAGGCAAATCAAGATGCTCCCCTTTGAACCTTCTAAGATGGGAAATAAGCACCCAGACGGTATAAGATGGTGGGTCCCAGGGAAAACGGAAAGCTGGAAATTGCACCCAAAGCCCAGTTTTGCAGCAGAGACACAGGTCACAGAAGCAGCTTGGCTGGTCCCCGGGGTGCAGCTCTGTCCTGCCCGCCGATTATGACTTCAGAATCTGGGAGCCCTTGGTGGGCAAAAGTCATCACGTTGAAACTACAATCAGAGAAGCTTAACTGTGTAGAATTATTACCCGATTTTATAAGAGAGAAAAGTTCCCTCTGTACATAGTTATGGGACCATGGTGCATTTTTGGTTGAGGGTAATGAAAATGTAGCAAGACAGTTTAAAAAAAAAAGGTGGTTAGTGGGGGTGTGTCTTGGATGAGGTGGGGAGCAACCCGAGTCTTCTTCAGATGCCTTTTGATCCTTTGCCTGGGTAGTGCAATTTTAAAACACAACAAAGGAGGCCAAAGGGATCCAGAAACTCTGTCCTCAGAGGGGAAGAAGTTCTGCACAGAGTTTCCCACACCCGCCTTCTTTCTCTAAAATATGATTCTGAGTTCTCAGATAGGTTCTTTTAAGTTGGAATAACATGTAAAAGGGAAAAAAGAATAAGTCTGGGCTAGATCTGCAGGCGACTTTAAAACATAGGAGGAGATAGTTGCCAAATTTCAAAGAATTAGATTATTATTTGAAATTCTTTTAAATAATTAAAAGATAATCATTTGAAATTATTTTAAATAACTGATAATAAATTATTTTAAATAATTACCTTGTGCTTTGGGAGGTCAAGACAGGAAGCTTGCTTGAGACCAGAAGTTTGAGACCAGGCTGAGCAACATAGCAAGATCCCATCTCTACAAAAAATTAAAAAACTAACTGGGCATGGTGGTGTATGCCTATAATTTCTTGGGAAGCTAAGGCAGGAGGATCACGTCAGCCCAGGAGTTTGAGGCTGCAGTGAGCTGTGATGATGCCTCTGCTCTCCAGCTTGGGTAGCAGGATGAGACCATGTGTCTAAAAAATAAAACAAAATAAATAAAACAAAATAATCTTCAAAGACAAAGCCAAAAAGTGAAGGGCAACACAGAGGGAACCATCTGGAATTTCTTTTGTGCACTGATATTCCCAGGTATCAGCTGACTGATCTGTAGTATCGTAAAGACTCAGCTCTCTCTACACACCAAACATTCGGCAATGGCGCCCATGTAAATTCCACAGAGGCACAAACACTGTTTTAGTTGGAGGAGGGGGATGAACAGCTTATACGAGGTGTTCCTGAAAAAGGATTAGAGACTGAGCCTCTGCAGGAAATTCTCCCAGGAAGTTGAGTCTGTGTGTATTCCCAGAGCCACTGAAGCAAATTCCCACAAACGGGGTGCTCCAGAGACTCCAAGGAAGAGGATGGTCCCAGCTTCACCCCTACCTTCAGAAAGCGGCCTGTGGTCCTCGGCGTGGCTGGGCTGTGGCCATGTCCGTCCCTGCAGTCTCGGCCTCTGTGTCCACCCTGCCTTCTCTGAGAGTGTCCCTCTGTTCAAGTTTCCCTCACCAGCTTTGCACTGGGGTCCCCCCAACACCAGGCCGACCTGGCCTTAACTATTATTTTTAATTGTTAGAGTATTTTATCTTATTTCAGATTAATGTGAGGGTACAAATGTTTAGGGTATGTTGTTTTCAATTCTAAGCTGAAGTTTGAGTTGTAGTGAACCCTTCACGGGGGGGGGGCGTGCTGAGCCCCCTCACTTTGGGCACATTGGGTGAGATCCCGCCAGTCACCCTCCACCCTCCCCTTCCCCTCTCCAGACTATACCTGTGTGCTGTGCCTCTTGTGGATATGTAGTTGTTTATATAATGGTTTCATATCGTTGGGTACTTGCTTTTCCATTGTTGCTATACTTTACTAAGAAGAATGTGCTTCAGCTCCATCTGGGTTAACACAAAAGATGAAAAGTCTTCATCTTTTCTCATGGCTGAATAGTGCTCCGTGGTATATGTATGCCACAGTTTGTTAATCCATTCCTGTAGAGAGAAGGGAACACTTTGCACTGCTGCTGGGATTGCAAACTACCGCATTTCCCCGAAAATTAGACACTGTCTTATATTTATTTTTTTCTCAAGAAGACACACTACATAGCCATGCCCATCACTAGTTCTTTTTATTGGGGTAGGGCTTACTTTTAACAAATGCATAGAAATTCTGCTATGGCTTATTTTTTGGGTAGGTCTTATTTTGGGGGAAACATGGTAATACAATCTCTGTGACCTTAATTTTGACATCAGCACAGACCCTAATTGAAAATAAGGCCCTGTACTGAGGTTCTGAGAGGGTGTTAGTTTTGGGGAATGGGGAAGGGACTGTTCCTGAGACACTTCGGGTGTGTTGTTACCTCCTGGGCTCTCCTACCCGGTGGGACATTCAGAGCTGCCTGCATGTGAGCGGGCAAGTCCTGTGTGCACATTCAGCAAAGCCTCCAAATTATTTAATCACTAAAGCGATTACTGTTTTTATAAGGTATTGCATGCTATTAGAGTAATTCATACCAACTGCACCCCTAGGAATTATTATAGTTGCAGTGACTATTATTATGGTCATCTAGACAATGAATTAATGCTTTCTTGGGTCCACAGGGACACTCACCTTTGCCCCCAGGTGCTGGGTAGTGAGCAGGGGATGTAACATGATGTAAGAGCTGTTTGGATGATAGGAGGGCGTGGGTGTTGTGGGTGGAGCCTATTTGGAGATAGATTCTGTGCAGATGTCATTAAGATTGGAGTAGGGTGGTTTCTTAGGCAATGGCTGGTGTCCTTGTGAGAGAGAGGAAGGACACAGAGGTACACAGGGGAGGGTCTTGTGAAAACAAAGGCAGAGATTGGAGAGACACGGCCACAAGCCAAGGGTTGTCAGCCACAACCACAAACGAGAAAGGGTCCTCCCTTATAGCCTGCAGGGCGTGGGGGGAGGGCACCACCCTGCCGACATCTTCAGTCCCGACTGCTGACCTCCAGGACTGTGGGAGAAGGAATTTATGTTGTCATCATTAGTCACAGCGGCCACAGGACACTAATGCACAGAGGAAGGCAGGCAGGTGGCCACAGGCCTGCAGGTGTGGGGAGCAGATAGGAGCCCTGCTTTGTAGAGATGGGTTCACAGAGAGCTTTCAGGGCAGGAGATAGGAGCTCTGCTTTGCTAAGATGGGTTTATGGAGAGCTTTCTGGAGAAGAGATAGGAGCCCTGCTTTGCAGAGATGGGTTCACAGAGAGCCTTTTGGGGAGGACATAGGAGCCCTGCTGTGCAGAGATGGGTTCACAGAGAGCCTTCTGGGGAGGAGATAGGAGCCCTGCTGTGCAGAGATGAGTTCATGGAGAGACTTCTGAGCTCCAGATTCTTTGTGAGACCAAAGTGGGTGCTGGAGGTGGTTGCCTTGGGAACAAGGTTGGGTGTGAGAATCCAGAAGCCACAGGAGGTCAGAGCCAAGGGTACCAGCTGATCAAATGAGGTCTCATACCAGGGCAACGAGTGAGCCCGTGATGGGTGCTGGGGTCGGGGAAAGGCGTCCTGAGCCAACACTCTGGCTTAGACTTTCCACTTCAATCTCACTGAGAAAAGCGTGACGGGTACCACCACTCATGGCAGGTGCTCCCTGGGCATGGCTGAGCCCACCAGCAGGGACCCCTGAGGTCTGAGGTGGGCCTGCTGGAAACTCACACCAAACCTTGTACCACTGTGGTTAAATGACTCTGCCTCTAAATTAACCCAGTCGGGTCCACTGCAAGAAACTCTTCACATTCTACTGGGATCGGGCCTTGTCACCCTAATTGAAGTTTAATGCACCAGGAAGTGAGAATTCTAGCTACAGGGACCATCATGACACAAGCAAGCACCAGTTGGTGACAGCGAATCCTAATTGCAGGCAAAACATTATAGAAAGTAAATGCACTTTCTTTGTCTTCCTTTTCTTTTTTTTTTCTCTATACTAGTGTAAAAGAAGCACTGTTTAAAAAGGAGAAGAAAAATGAAGGAAAAGAAAAGAAGAAAAACTTCTGCTAAAGTCTCAATGCCCAAAGATAATTGATATTGACTCCTGGGTGTCTAACACTATCCATTTACACACACACACAATAGATATATGTATATATAAGAAGGTTGCATAAATTTATACATACAAACAGTAGGAATACGTGGCAGGTCTATCTTGCTACCTGCTGTCCGAAACATGAAAAACTTTCCTTAATTCTAACTGTACACCCACATTATAATCTGCTACCATTTAGCTGGCTGCATGTTCTGTGAGGGCAGGGCTGACGTCTGCCTTTTCATTCCTGGATCTCTAGTCCTAGCAAATAATCGAGCACGCAGCAATTATTGATTGGCAATGTCATACTCCAGAGCATGAACCGACTCAGGTATTTAGCCAGCTAGTAGAGATACCGACAGGTACTTTTTTGGGCTTATCTGTGTATTGCTGGGGCTGTCAGGTCCAAGGTGTTTGATTTTCCCAGTGCACATGTTACTTCATTGCCACTTAACCGAAATACTAATTACCCCAGTCCCAGGGACGCGGAATTCTGTGTCCCCCACAATCCTAACCATCACCAGGGCACGACTGTCATTTTAAATCCTTGCAAATGTGACAATTAAGCCTTCAGCAGCATAAATCCTGGCACCTGTGATAACCAAGCGATCACTCCTGCCTTCAGCTCATGTTAAGTCACCTGCAGGCAGCCACCACCTGATAATATTAAGGAGAAAATTGCAGGAATAAACAATTTATAAGTTTCAAATGGGGTGCTCTTCTGTGTAGCACGATGAAATCTCTCACCACCCTGCTCTGTCCTGCCTGAGACAGGAATCATTCCTTTGCTTAGTGTATGCAAACCGTGGTTGCTGCCGGTGGGTTCGTCACGCAGCACCCCTCGAGGGGAGCAGATCCCCTGTCCACTGTTGCAACCCTTGTATTCAAGCGACCTACACTGTACGTGATAACAGCCCCAATGTGCAAGAGCTGTGATGCTCGTACATCATTGCCAATGTTCCATTTTATTATCAGTTATTTCTGCAAGTCTCTTATTTCCTCATTGCCATGTCTCTCCAGGAAAAATCTTCATTTATGTAAAGTTGAGGAGTCTCTGCAGTTTTTCACATGCCCTGGGGTCTTACCCTGCCCCCCCCAAGGGTAATTTGGCACTGCTGTGTACTCCATGGCAACATTTTGCATTTCTGTTGATATCAGAGATTGAATGTTCCTATATGGGGAGTGCCTTTTAAAGCTTTCTTTTTTTTTTTGGTGAGCCAGAGTCTCACTGTGTCACGTAGGCTAGAGTGCTGTGGCATTATAGCTCACAGCAACCTCAGACTTGTGGGTTCAAGCAATTCTCTGGCCTCAGCCTCCCGAGTAGCTGGGACTACAGGTGTCCACCACAACACCTGACTAATTTTAGAGATGGATCTCGCTCTTGCTCAGTCTGGTCTTGAACTTGTGAACTCAGGCCGTCCACCTGCCTCAGCATCCCAGAGGCCCCGGGAGTATAGGTATGAGCTACCATGCCTGACCTTTAAAGCTTTGATTTTTAGAAACCCAGATTGTAAAACTTGACTGCAACCCCAGAGACTTTTGCCTGGTCCCAAACCCATGACTGCCTGTATCGTAGAAGGGGTTGCTATTGATTCGGGGTCACCAGCCTCTCCCACTTCACATCTCCATGTGCTCTGAACCCAACTCTGTGATGCTGCATATTCTTTGGGGGGCCTGTCTGATGTTGCAGCAAAGATGAAGCTCTCAAGTTTGTACGGAGAACACTTTTGCCGTGTAGTGTCACCCCCTAAGGAGGTGTGTGGTTCACTCTGAAAAGGGTGAGACCCTTTTCCCTGTTTCAATAGCCAGGGGTGAGCAAAAGCATCTGACTGACATTCACCTGCTCAGTCTTTGAGAATGTTTCTTTCTGTGTGTGTGTGTAGGAGTTCCCTATGGGACTGAGCCCTCCCGCTGGGGGATGAGGAGAGGTATTTGCTAACAGACTTCTTCTCCCTGCTCATAGGGAGTGACAATTCCTGAAGCATCCCGAAGTCAAGCCATTCTGACCCAACGACACTTCGGTGAGTTAAGTCTAAACGAATCAGACGCAGGTGAATTCAATTTACTTCTCAACACATGGGCTTAAAAGGGCTCGGGCAATAAAAGAAAAAAAAAGCTTTCTTTGGTGTGTGTGTGTGTGTGTGCACCTAACCCTGAACCCTTGAGAAATGCTTGGAGATGTTTTTGATAAACACAGAGGCCTCTTGGTGCTCTAGGCTTGAAAATAAAGCAGGTGTTGCCCCCTCGGCCACCGGGGAGCAGCAATCCTTGTCTCTTAAATGTTTGATGTTGTTTGGAAGGAGGTGTGTATTCAGGATCCTTGGAGATACTGGTGGGGAATAGTGCAGAGGATTGCAAAGGAAGGTCTGTGTAGCCTGAGTGGTTCCAGAGGTGCTGTCCACTTGGGGGGTGAAGCGTCAGCCTCCTGCTGGCCTGAGTGTGCACAGACTGGTCTCCCGGCAGTGAGGCACACTGGCTTGGACATGGGCTGCTGTGTCTGGGCAGGACACTCGCCTGTCTCCTTATTTCTAGGGGTCAAGACATCAATGCACCTGGGGTGTTCAGGTTGCCCTGGGTCGCCTGCATTGCACCTGCTAATTAACTTTGATGAAAGGTTCATCTCACCTAAAGCAAGGGCAGGGACCTTGGTCAGGTGGAAGGAGTCTGAGGTCTTAGAGGATTTTAAGGAAAACTCTGTGGCTCTTATGCCCCCATTTATTTCTGCCTTTTTATCCCTTGGGTAGGGTGTGCGAGCAGGGGTCGGGGGTGAACAGTGGCTGCAGCCTGGTGGCTGGAAGCACAAGAAGCCTTCATGAAAAAGTGAGACGTGTAACCAATTATGTAAACATGTCATCTTTGCTTTTGTCCGTGAGAATTACAGAGAGGACGATTTCCCTTCTTTGGTGTCCATCTCTGCAGGCAGGCACGGGAGGGGTGGGGGGCAGCTGTTGCAGGACGTGGCGGGTCTGTCTGAGAACTGATTAGATGCCGCGCACGCCGAGGGTGGGGCGAGCATCTTTCCTGGGGTCCCTAATCACACTTGGCATCCGCTGTCAGGAAGACGGCTCTGGAGCCGAGTGGTGGATCATTACGGATGAAGCAGCAAATGACGCAGACAAATAGGGTCTTAATCTCCCAAGAAAGGGGCCGTCGCCGGCTGGCCTGGGAGGCCCAGGGTCCCGGAGCGGCAGCGCTGGCTGGGCTGTCTGCATCCCATTTGCCGTGCTAGCTCCTGTGTCCAGGACCCAGAGAAAAGGCCAGGAATGTCTTCAACTCTGCCTGAAAGAGAAAGTTCCAAGCAGACAGCGATTGTGCTTAACAGACGCCACCGGGAATGTAAAATAAGACCAGTAGCCCCTGTTTCCTGGTGCTCACCAATTTCAGCTAAGGTTTTGTATCTAGGAAATTTAAGTCAACCTTTTTTTTTGCAGTTTTTGGCCAGGGCTGGGTTTGAACCCGCCACTTCCAGCATATGGGGCAGATGCCCTACTCCTTTGAGCCACAGGCGCTGCCCATTAAGTCGACCTTTTTTGTGAATGGTTAACAAAGATGTAAGCTTGCCCTCAAAGGGTCTGGACTTTGCCCTTGTCTTTTGGGAGGTTCCCCTCTGGGCCCGTGTGATGCCTTGGGCCTGGTCAGAGTGTCTTATTTGGAAAGAGAGTGACTTAGGTTGCACTGGGCAGTCCGACAGTCTGAGGGACGTCTGGTGGGAATCAGGCATGCCGGGACGAATGTGCTTTAAGGTGGGGACTCTGAGTTGTTAGGTATCCATTGACCTAGTCACTCAGGGGGGTCACCTGGGCCATTTGTCACTAATCAATCAATCATGATGACATGATGAAGCCCCGGGGAGGACCCTGAGTACTGGGGGTTAGGTGGGCTTCCCGGGTTGGCAACCACCACTATGGTGTCACATGTCTGTGCTAGGGAGGGACACTGTCCACCGCTCTATGGGGAGGACAAAGCCAGAACTTCCACATTAGCTACTTTCTCCCGGATCCCACCCCACGCACCTCACCCTGGGCTGGTTTTAATCCGTGCCCTCTGCCTGTAATAACCTGCCGTAGGGCACACAAGAGCTTTCAGTAAGTTCCCCATGCTTTGGGCTGCTTTGGGAAACTCCTGGAACTTGACGTTGGTGTCAGAAGGGAGGGTGGTCTCAGGACCCCCGGACTCTGGGGTCAGCTGAACTCCCATACAGGACAAAATCCCTCTTTACCACAGGCGAGTAAGGAGGGCCCCGGGCTCAGCTAGTCCTCTGTTCCCACCAGAAACCCTGCTACCTTCCTGGGTTCTGTGTTTGGTCCTACTCGGCCACTAAGGAGGCTGTTTATCCATCAGACAGGTGGTGGGGGTTGAAAGGCAGCCCCCTGCAGCGTCCCCATGTCACTTCTCACTCCCTGGGTCATGCAGGTCAGGACTTGGTTCTGTGTGATGACTGAATAATATGTCATTTGGTGAGGATCCAATCTATTGATTCTTTGACAGACACTGGGGTGATGGGGTCAAGGTCAAGGTTACATTTCTTGTGCTTAGTAGTTGCTCAATAAATGCTCGATGGGTCAAACCAAATTTGCTTTAGGGATAAATTCTCATCCACTTCCTGAGTGTATCAGATAATTTATTTTATTATCAATTAATACAGAAGGTATACAGTTCCAGAAAGGGAAAAAAACATATTAAAATTGTAATATTCAAGTCACATCTGACTTTTGCAATGACAAGAAATATAAGACACAGTATCCAAGCCAACAAATGTTATTGGTATATATGGAGTATTGCAATTTTAATACAGGTCTTTTTTTTTT
>CAUYQV010167142.1:0-11870 GCA_963574575.1 Galagoides demidoff
GGCGCCTGTGGTCCCAGCTACTTGGGAGGCGGAGGCAGGAGACTCGCTTGAGCCCAGGAGTTGGAGGTTGCTATGAGCTGTGATGCCATGGCACTCTACCCAGGGGGATAGCGTGAGGCTCCGTCTCAAAAAAAAAAAAAAGAAAGTATCAACAACAGATTAGACCTGCAGAAGAAAGAATCTCAGAGGTAGAGGACAAAGCTCTTGAGATAACTCAGATAGTTAAAGAGGCAGAAAAGAGAGAGGAAGCAAAACGTTCACAGATAAAATTATGGGACTTTATGAAGCATTCAAATATGAGAGTTATATGTATTCCAGAAGGGGAAGAAGAATGCCCCAGAGAATATTATAAATGAAAATTTCCCAAATATCACCAAAGATTCTGACACACTCCTTTTAGAGTTGCCTCAACTCTAACTGAGCTTCTCCAAGACACATTGTGATGAACCTGTCTAAAGTCAAGACAAAAGAAAAGATTCTTCAAGCTGCCAGGAGTAAGCGCCACTTGACCTACAGGGGCAAAACCATCAGGGTGACTGCATACTTCCTAATGAAACTTTCCAAGCCAGAGGACAATGGTCATCTACTTTTAACCTACTTAAACAGAACAATTTCCAGCCCATTATTCTATATCCTGCTAAGCTAAGCTTTAAAACTGATGGAGAAATCGAATCATTTATTGACATACAAACATTGAGGAAATTTGCCACAACACGATCAGCTCTATAGGAAATACTTCAACCCATTCTACACACTGATGACCAAGAGCAAAGTAAGAACTCAGAAATTAAAGGACAGAACCTAACTTCCACAATGATGCAAAAGATAAAACTAAGCAATGGACTCTTAAAAATAAGAATGAGCACTGCCACACTTATCAATTATCTCAATTAAATGTTAATGGCTTGAATTCCCCACTGAAGAGGCATAGATCGGCTGACTGGATTAAAAAACACAAGCCATCCATTTGCTGTCTGCAGGAAACACACCTAGCTTCAAAAGACAAATTAAAACTCAGAGTTAAGGGCTGGAAGTCAATTTTTCAGGCAAACGGAATTCAGAATAAAAGAGGGGTTGCAATCTTATTTTCAGATCCATGTGGATTTAAAACAACTAAAGTCAAAAAAGACAATGATGGTCACTTCATATTGGTCAAGGGAAAAATACAACAAGAAGACATCTCAATTCTGAATATTTATGCCCCCAATTTAAATGCTCTCAGATTCTTGATACAGACCTTACTTAGTCTGAGCAATATGATATCCTATAACACCATGATAACATGGGACTTTAGCAACACTCTCTCAGAGCTGGACAGATCCTCTAAACAGAAATTAAACACAGATATAAGAGATTTAAATGAGACCCTAGAACAACTGTGCTTGATAGACATATATGGAACATTCCATACCAAAGATAAAGAATATACATTCTTCTCATCACCCCATGGAACATTCTCCAAAATTGATCATATCCTAGGATACAAAGCAAACCTAAACAGAATCAAAAGAATTGAAATTTTACCTTGTATCTTCTCAGACCACAAGGCACTAAAAGTGGAACTCAACTCCAACAAAAACGTTCAACCTCACACAAAGGCATGAAAGTTAAACAACCTTATGCTGAATGATAGTTGGGTGCAGGAAGAAATAAAAGAGTAAGTTATTAACTTCCTTGAGTATAGCAACAATGAAGGCACAAGCTACCAAAACCTGTGGGATACAGCAAAAGCAGTCCTGAGAGGAAAATTTATCACTTTAGATGCTTACGTTCAAAAAACAAAAAGAGAGCACATCAACAAACTCACAAGCCATCTTATGGAATTGAAAAAAAAAAAAAAGAACAGTATCAGACCATTTGCAACAAATCAGGAAGGTGAAGAAGCTGGATGGATGGATTCTGAGAGTAAGGAGAGAAATCATCTCAGCACTTGCCTTTCTTTACTGTCATAACATAATACACAACATAATATACGTGTATTGTTATGTAGGATGAAAATAAGTTCTTTTTACAATTGTAAGCATTCAACACAATGATTGGATAAAGAGGAAGTGTTGAAACACAATTCAAAACTGAATATTTATTAAAAAAGCTAATAGCGTCAGTTTGGTCATCCAGTAACTGGTATTATCCACTACAGTTTCATGAAACCTGGTCAATTGATTACAGTGGATGTCTACTACAACCAGTTGGATGACATGACAAGTATGCTTGTGGTCAAGCAGCCTAGACTGGTCTATAGAGACAGGCCAATCCTCTTGTAAGACAATGGTGTCGCACAAATAACACTGCTTGAACAACAGATGCTATACTTGGCATAGCCGCTATATTTCCTAAACCTTGTACCAACTGACTACCACTTCCTTCTTTCAAGGAAAAATATTCATTTCTCAACAAGCTGTGTAAAATGCCTTTTGTGGTTTCAATGCCACTTGTTCTCCAGACTTCTTCACTGTTGGTATACACAAGCTGCTGTTAAGAAAGCAAACCTATATCGATACCTTAGGTGCATACTCTGTTTAATTGTATTGCTTCTTGTTTGAGACATAATCAACTAAACTTTTGATTCAAAATTGGATAATCCAGTTTAATGACCTAATACAAATAAAAACCATAATGAGTTGCCACTGTATAACTATTAGGATGGCTGTAATTAAAAGGGCAGATAATAATAAGTGCTGGGGACACTGGAATTCATATGTTGCTAGTCCAAGTAGCAGCTTCAGAAAACAGTCTGGCTATTCCTTGAAAATGTTAAACCCACAGTTAACCACACGACCCCGCAATTTCACTCCTAGATATATACCCAAATGCACTGAAAACACATTTCTGAACAAAAAATGGTACATAAATGTTCATAGCAGCATTATTTATAATAGCCAAAAAATGAAAACATATCAAATGTCCATCAATTGATGAATGGATAAATAGTATCTGGTCTATCTAAGAGAATATTGAAATATTAAACAATGAAAAGAAAGTACTGATACATGCTACAATATGGATGACCCTTAAAAACAAGCTCAGTAAAAGAAGCCAGTCATAAAGGATCACATTGTGTATGATTTCATGTATCTGAAGTGTCTATAATAGGCACATCCTTTGAGATAGAAAATAGATTAGCATGGACGTAGGGGGATGGCAAGGTGACTGCTAAAGGACATAGGATTTCTTCTTGGGGTGATGAAAATGTCTGAATATTGTGGTAGTGGATGCATGATTCTGTGAATATACTAAAAATTATTGAATTGTACACTTGGGGTAAATTGTATGGTATAGAAATTAATTGCATCTCAAAGCTGATGCAAATAAAATAAAATTTTAAAATATAAAAAGGTTTAAATACTTATAGGATTTCCTATTATACCTTTTAATAAATATATGGAAACAATAGTTTCCCTCCTATCTGTTTAGTCAATCATGATTTGAACACTGACAAGAGTAAAGTGCTCCTTCATGTCCTCTAGAAAATGGACTTTCCTAAATAAGTTATAAGAAAACAGGAGTATAAAGGAACATACCTCTGAAAAATCAAAGCATTTCTACATCCGTTGACATGCACACATCCCTGCAAGGATATATATGTGTAAGTTAGATACACATGTAAAATGCACAATGATCCTCTGCTAATTACAGACCATTCTTTTCTATGGATGAATGGATAAAGAAAATGCTGTACGTATACACAATGGATACTATTTAACCATAAAAGAGAATGAAATTCTGTCATTTGTGGCAACATGGATGAACCTGGAGGACATTATGTTAAGTGAAATAAGCCAAGCACAGAGACAAACACCACAAACGTTTGTGGAATCTATAGAAGTTGATCTCACAGTAGTAGAGAGTAGAATAGTGGTTACTAGAAGCTGGAAAGGAGAAGAGGAGATGTAGGGGGAGGAGGAGGGCTTGATCAGTCAGTACAAAGTTAAGTTAGTTAGGAGGAATGAGTTCTAGTGTTCCATTGCGCAGTAGGGTGACTATATTTAACAATAATATGTTATGCATTTGAAGATAGCTAGAAGAGAGGATTTTTAATGTTCTCTTCACAAAGAAATGATAAATGTATGAGATGATGGACTTGCTGATTATCCTAATTCAGTTATTCTACTTGATTCATGTGTATTGAAACATCACTCTCTATCCCATAAATACATACATTTATTATGAGTCATTTAAAAATAGAATAAAAGTTTTGTTGTTGTTTTTTTTTTTAAAGAAAGGACTTGGCTCGGCACCTGTAGCTCAAGTGGCTAAGGCGCCAGCCACATACACCTAAGGTGGCAGGTTCGAATCCAGCCCGGGCCCACCCAAACAATAATGACGGCTGTAACTAAAACATAGCCGGGCATTGTGGTGGGTGCCTGTGGTCCCAGCTACTTGGGAGGCTGAGGCTCACTTGGGCTCAGGAGTTGGAGGTTGCTGTGAGCTGTGATGCTACGGCACCCTACCCAGGGGTACAGCTTGAGGCTCTGTCTCTAAAATAAATAAATAAATAAAAATTAAAAAAATAAGAAAGGACTGAATGACATTTTCCTGATTTTTGTGCTATTAACCTTGTTCGAGTTCCTGAAAAGGATGTGTTTAAAAAATAGTGAGAGAGGTTTGTGCTCAGTCTGCTGTTCTCATTTAATAATAAAGCCATATTTTAATAAAGCTTTTAATAAAGCCACATTTTACTGTATTTCTTGAGGAATACTAACACCATCTTTGATGGAATTTAAATAGTCCTGTTTGTTAATTTTTAGCTTCCTCACGAGGATCCTGAAATTTTTGATGTTTCGTCCAAGTGTCTGTCTATACTGGTTCAGCTGTATGGAGGTGAAAACCCAGACAGCCTGTCTCCTGAACACGTGGAAACTTTTGCTGACTTGCTGCTATCCAAGGAGGATGTAAAGGAGCAGAAACTCCTGCTGAGGATACTCAGAAGAATGGTAAGTTCACACACAAACTTGAGGGTACGATGGATAACTTCAGTGGCAGCTACGTAGACAGTAAGTAATTGTTTCTTGGACAATTTCAAATTCCAGAAAAGTTATAAAAGTAGTAAAAGAATTCTAATATGAAGGCAGTAGATGATCTAATACTGGGGGGAGGGAAGGGAATGAGGGACTGGGGAGAGGCGAGGAGACATGTTACATAAAGGATGGTCACCAGACATTGGTTATGACTGTGTGGTAGTCCCTACGTTAAGGACTTTTGGATTATCTCATTTAATCCTCACAACAGTCCTAGAGGTCAGCTCCAATGATTATTCTCACTTTACAGGTTAAAAATTAAGGCTCAAGGAGCTTAAGTAGTATTGCCATGTCCACCAACCAGGAAGCGGCAGAGCAGGTGTGGAGCCCACATTGGATCGCCCTTACTCAGGCTCCTTCTAAGTAGCTCACCCCAGGCTGCTGCTCTGCTTAGGACTGATTTAGAATCTATAGACCAGCGGTTATCAACCTGTGGGTCGTGACCCCTTTTTAACAAAACATGTTGCGGCATTAGGCAGGTTGAAAACCATTGCTGTAGACATTCATAAAGCCAAATTTGAGTAACTTTGATCTAGAAGGCACCTGAGAGATTCATTCTTTCCTTCATGGATAAATAAGTAAAGTGGAAAACTGTTACTATGCACAAAGCATTGCACTGGGGATACTGAAATAGTAAGAAGGGTCTTCCTGCTCCCTGCCCTAAGGATCTCTTCAGAGAGATTCAGAAATAACCAGCATCATCACAAAGCAGAATGCAATCTGTGCTCAGCCAACAAAGTTCCACAGGACTGCTTGCTCCCTTTGGGGAGGAAGTTGTCCAGACATGTTTAAACTGGATGTAGAAGGATGTGTTGCTATTCATGGAGCAGGAGTAAGCACAGCCTGAGCCAAGGCCCAGAAATTCATGGAGGACCTGGATAGGAGGACCTAAGAAATGGGTCCGGAAAGGCCAGAGAGTACCAAGCATGAGCTTTACTAGCGTTTAGAGTTTGGACATTAATGTTGGAATTAGGAAACTGTGGTCTCTGAAACAAAATTGGGGTGGCAACATCTCTTTTGAATTCTAGTTATCCTTGCTGTGAAAAAAAGCTTTACCAAAGTACCTGGCATCAAATAGATATTTAGTAAATAAGCTGAATAAGGACTATCCATTAAACATAACAATTTCATTATTGGCAGCTGTTTATTTTTGCCCTTCAGTCCATATGGGAAGCTCATGTTGATGCTTCACAGACCCATAGGTCAAACTTAGGAAGACCCTCAAAGACATTTAGTGAGGCCACAATCGGAAGCATCACTCTCCTCCATGGCAGCCTTGCCAAGTTTCTGAGTAATGGATGAAAATGGATGTGCAGGTGGAGAGAGGGCAGGACATTGAGTGATATAAGGAATGGTATCAAAGATTTCCCGTGACTTTGAGGAGACCCCTCTCAGGTCCAGCTCACCAGAGATAAACAGGGACAATCTAGAATTACTACTTGCCATCAGAGATTGGATTAAGGAGGACTGATAAATGCATTCTCTTGACTGGAAGAAACTAAGGAGGGCTAGATAAGCTTCTTGAGGACCTACCTCACAGGATATTCATTAAGAGCATACTCTGACCAGGAACACATCTGAAAAGAAAGCATTCCAAGCTGGTGGGCTGTCTTAAAGCCCTGACACAGGAGTGCCCTCCTGTGCCCAAAGCTGAGCAAGCCTGGATGGATCCAGAGAGGGTGACCCTAAAATATGATTGGCTTCATAATTTACAGTAATGGGCATGTCCATGACTGGCAGATTGCTGCTATTACAGAGTCATCTTGGAGAATCTTGCAGATACCTCCCTCTGAATCACAAAAACGGTCCTAAATACTTGACATTTCTGTTTGAAGCCCCAATGTTTTAATACTAGCTTTATTTGGGGGAGAGAAGGATGAGCTGCAGATCAAACAGAAGGTATTTGGCACACCTGCCTGATGGGATTCTCCCTAGCTGTGTGAAACCCAGCTGTGAAGGAGGTGGTAGTCTTTGGGCAGCTGCACACATTATTTCTTATCCTATAGGCTGAAGCCATCTTGAAACCTTTAAGAAAAAAGCTAAACCCAGCATGTAGGAAGCAGAAAGATATTAGAGCTTTGATAACATATTATGGACTTGCTTTTTTAGTGTTGGACTGTCTAACTATGGGTTGTTCATTGTATGCAAAAAATGATTCTCTATCTGATTAAGCCACTGCAAGTTGTGTTTCCTGGTACATGTTACTGAACTCAACCCTAATAATGCTGCTTTGAGGTGTTAGTGAACCAGCCTACTGCTCAGTTGCTATGACCTTAGGGCTAGTGCTGTAAATATGACTCTAGGATAGTAGCTTTCTAAAGCCATGATTTTTGCTAACAAAAGAAAGTAGATGCTTAATTTCTGTTAATGGAGGTGGGATGTGTTTTTCCCCTAGAGTGCTCTTCCTTCTTTTGTCTGTATTTAGAACATCCGGAGAATGTTGAGGAAACTTAACAATTTAATTATCTGTTGTAATTTACCAGGAAGTAAATTGGAAGGTTTTATAATTTTATTTTGTACTTTAGCTTTAAAAATGTGACAGAAATCTTTAAGTATCTCCCAGGTTTGCCTATCCCCTAAACTGATAGCAGTGGGAGTGTTCCCAGGGTAATGATTGTAGATTAGCTACTTGTCTCTTAATTAAAGCTAGCTTACTCCAACGCACAAAATATTGACTCCATATGAACCACCGCAGACTTATTCTGTGCCTAAAATTGGCTTAATATATGCTATTGACTTCTCTCTGAACACAGAAAAGCAATCCCGGGAGGGTGATTGTGATACGCTGCTGCTAACACCCTATTATCCTCTCACCCCTCAGAGGTGGCAGGAGTACGATTTGGGATAACTCCCTGAAGGGGATTAGTATTACAAAATTTTGAAGATTTATTATAAATATCCATCTCAAAGAAACTACCCTATGGCCTTCTGAAAATCTTTCTGTGCTGACCATCATTTTCCTTCTGAAGTGTCATTCCACACGAGAACAGACATGTTCTCTTGCTGAAAATGAGTACAACATAGCATTTCTTCTTATACAGAGTCTTTGAATCTTTAGAGGGACCAAGAATTCCTAGGAAAATTCCTAAAATTCCTAGGAATTCTGCAGTCACTCTTTCTGTCTGAGTATCAGGTTGAATTGTAAAATTCAGAATCAAAAGAGACCTAATTTCTACTAGAAAAGGACAGAAAGATGTACTTAAAGAATAACAGAAAGGCAAAGTGATGCCCCTCTCCCTCCTATTACTTTTCGTTCTGTTTAGATCTTCTATTCTAGAGGGCTTTTCTTAAAGGGAAAAAGGATGAAGATTGGTGTGAAACCAGTGACATTTTAAAGAGAAACATGGTCTGCCCAGATGAGTAAAAAGTAAATGAAATCAGTTTCTGTGAAATATGGTCCCTGAAGATTTTCCTGAAACTCTAAGAGTATATTCTTGAGAGTCTCTGAAGAACATCTTTCTTGAATTCATACAAACCCACTGGTAGTTCCACTGGATAACTGTTCTCTGCCAGGAATTGCCATAGGGCTCACAAGTTAATTTGGGGATTCTTTGAATGATTGTCTAGAATTTTTGCTTTATTCCCTAAGGAGATATTCCTGAGATTTTGAGCAAGACAGAGTCAGGAAGCCAATGGCTAGTGGAATAGAGTCCTTACTAGCCAGAACCTGTCAGTGAAATAACAGTCCACATCAAGAGCCTTGAGGAAGGATGTAGATCTTTACTACAAGACCACAGGTCACAGGGTGTACATGTGACAGAAAGCATCCTTCAGATCCACTCTGAACATGTCTCCTTTCCCCCACACGTCAGCTCCCCCCAGTTTCCTCCTGCCTAGGCTCGTTGCCATCCCTTCCGTTCCTAGTGCTCAGTCTGCTGTTTGTAGCTTCTGGACAGCACAATTTTCTCTCTGTTCTGACTTCTTTTCCCAGGAGATTCAGCTCCCCCACCACCTTCCTGTAATTCCAGCAAATAAATTTTTTGCCCTCCCTTCTCTCTAGAGCCTCTGCTCTTTTTCAAGCTCCCATGCCACTGATGGTTTTTTATTATAAAATGTTTCAAGACCACAGAAGAGCTCAAGTAGAATGAGCACCTTTGTGATCAAAATTGTTGGTTGGTCATGGGATTAGAGTGTAAAACATAAATAAATAAAAGCAATATTGTCAGAATTATTACCATTTTACCATATTGCTATGTGTGCGTATGTCTGTTTTCTGAATCATGTAAAAGACCTAATGACACTTGGCCCCAACCACAATACCATTATCCCACCCAAGAAAATGATTATGTAATACCATTTAAATCTAATTTATATTTAATTCTCCCTATTTGTCAAAAAATGGCTATAATAGTTTTGTTTTTTTGAGCCACAGTCCAATCAAGCCTCAAATCTAAATTTAATTGTTATTTTCTTGTTTGTTTGTTTATTTATTTAGAGATAGTCTCATTTTCTTCCCCAGGCTAGAGTACCATGGCATCATAGCTTACAGCAACCTCGGACTCTTAGGCTCACGTTATCCTTTTGCCTCAGCCTCCTAAGTAGCTGGGACTACAGGCACCTGCCATGCCACCACACTCAGCTAATTTCTTCTATTTTTAGTAGAGACAGGGTCTGGAACAATAGTGTGGTGTGTTGAACTCCTAAGCTCAAGCAGTCCACCCACCTCAGCCTCCTAGAGTGCTGGGATCATAGGCATGAGCCACTGTGCCCAGCCTTTTTCTTTTAATCTAGAAGAATCTCTATGGTTTTTCCCCCTCCTATTAAATTGACATTTTGAAAAGCCTGAATTAGTTGTGAAATATCCCACGTTCTGGAATATTGTGATTGTTTCTTCGTGATATTTTGTGTCAAAATATCCATTCATAGTAACCACTTGTATTGTACCGTACATCAGGAAGCAGACACACTCTTGTTTCAGACATAAGGAAGCAGCTCATGCCAGGCTGCTTCACTTAAGTGGTACTTGGTTGATTGCTTGGTTATGGTGGTGTCCCCCATCTCACCACCACATGGGTGCGCATTTCCCTCACAACCATATAATCCTTGGAGAGACACATTGGCACTGTGTGAATTCCTATTTCTCACATGGAGAACATCTTAGAGCAAAGGATAAAAACTATTAAAAATTTGATGATGTTTATGGAACCAAAGAAATGGTTAATTTTAAAACCTGAGTAAAGGAATATTTAAAATGTAGAAAGGCCCAATCTACTATTCTTGGTGACAAATATAATAATCCTCAAAGAGACAGGAGAGCTGCCAGAAATACTGCTTCCTTCTGTGATATTAATTCATTGAGAATCTACCCAGTGTAAGTTGTAAGTGAAAAGCTAAGTCCCTAGCTTTTGCCTTATGTTCAATAGCCTAACAACCAAAAGTGTAGCATGAGGGGTCATTTATTAATTCAAACCATTTATGAGGAATTATCTGGTTCAGACGATGCTGATTGTTAAGTTTCTGTGTTTCGCCTTCCTGCTGCTTACTATTATTTTTTGAACATTGTCAAACCTCACTGCAGTTTTCGTCATGCAGAATGCTGCAGATTCTCTTGGCAATTTGGGATTTCTTTAAAGATATGTTTTTAATAAAACCATTCTCACAATAATGAGCATGTAAAGCCTGTTAAGTATTAGAATGAATATACTTGAAAAACACTTTTTTGTGGTGGTAAACAGCCATGAGAATGTTCTAGAGGCCCTTAAGAATAGCCACATTAAATGTTTCTAAAGTTTGTTTTTTAAAATAATACTTTAAATATAACTTTCCTTTATTCAACCTATACTAATCTTAAAAAATAAATTCCAGGGTGGCGCCTGTGGCTCAAAGGAGTAGGACTCCAGGCCCATATGTCGGAGGTGGTGAGTTCAAACCCAGCCCCAGCCAAAAACTGCAAAATAAATAAATAAATAAATAAATTCCATCCACTGAAAGAAATAATAACTAATATCTACATTAGATTCATAGGAATATTTTTTTTCTTAAAAAGGATTGTTTTCATGTAGATAGGCTATATTTAAAACAAATAGCCAGAGTTGACTTTCAGGGTTTCAGTTTTTAAATAATCACAGAAAAATCTGAAGATAAAATATTTTAGTTGATAGTTAAAATATATATCCAAGAGACTATTTTAAATTCAAGCTGTTAGATAAGTTGAATTTAAAGGTATAAAATATGACAGTTTGTTGGGTTTTATAAACTGGTGTTTTGAGTTCAGTCAATGGAACTACTTGACCAGGTTTAGGTTTATGATTTTGAATCCCAGGAGTTCTTTTTTTTGTTCCAGAGTAAATAATATTGGAAAATTAACCCTTAATGTAGATTCACTTAAACTGGCTACCTAATTATTGTAGTGTGGTCTCCCTACCAACTCTCCCTCTATCGACCCACCCCCTCCCCTCCCTTCTCCCTCCCCTTTCTTCCTTCATCCTAGGCTATAGTTGTGTTTTATTTTTCGCATGAATGTGTGAGTAATTGTAAATTGGTTTCACAGTAGTACTGAGTATATTGGATTTTTTTTTCCATTCCTGAGATATTTTACTAAGAATATTTTCCAGCTCCATGTAAACATAAAAGAGGTAAAGTCTTCATTTTTTTTAAAATGCTGCATAGTATTCCATGGTATACATATACCACGATTTATCAATCTATTCATGGGTTGATGGGCACTTGGGCTTCTTCCATGGCTTGGAAATTATGAATTGAGCTTCAATAAACAATCTGGTGCAAATATCTTTATTGCCAAATGATTTTTGGTCCTTTGGATATACACCCAGTAGAGGAATTGCAGGATCAAATGGCAGGTCTACATTTAAATCCCTAAGTGTTCTCCAAACTTCCAAAAGGAACATATAG
>CAUYQV010167143.1:0-25679 GCA_963574575.1 Galagoides demidoff
GTCCCAGCTACTTGGGAGGCAGAGGCAGGAGACTCGCTTGAGCCCAGGAGTTGGAGGTTGCTATGAGCTGTGATGCCATGGCACTCTACCCAAGGGGATAGCTTGAGGCTCCGTCTCAAAAAAAAAAAAAAAAAAAAAAGAAAACTAACTTCTCCCATGATGGAAACAATTCATTTCCTTAAGAGAGAAAATAGTATTTTATTTTCTGAAATTGCTAACTGCTTATTTGTTACTTATTTTTAGGCTACACTAAAATAACTACATATATTGATGAATGTGTATATTCTGGAAACCTGTAAAAAATGAAAATGTATTTGATGCATTTCTATCGCCAAATATTTATCATGTGAAATCAATCAATAAATTTACAAATCAAAATATCAGAGTAAACAAATATTACACAAATTTAGCCAGATCCAAGTTAAGAAGGATGACAAAAAAAGAGATTTAGAATATTCTGTATTCTTCTTCCAATTAAGTTTCCTTTCTGTCTCTTTGAATCTGCTCATGAAAATAAGCAGAAGGAGTACATTAAAGGCTGTAATTGTGGGGTTCCCTGAGTTTCAAATACAAATGGGTGCCAAGATTAGGTAGCACAGGTAGTGTGTATATGTATTACTACTTATATACGTATATGTGTGTGTGTGTGTATCTATGACATATATTCTATTTGGAAATTAAGTGATATCACTAAAAATGAATGTACTATCCACTTCTGTTGGCTTTTCCTCTATAAATAGGGGTAGACATAAGATCATTGGTCATTATTAACTCCAATTTCAACAGGCGAGTCTCCTTCCCACAAATACATCTTCTACATGAATACTTCTGTTGTGACTTGGGGTTCACAAAAAAGAAGAAAGTGGGCCAGATACATCCACTTGTAACATTCTGGATTTTGCTTAGAGGCATTTTTTTTGGAGATGTAATTCACATATTATAAAATTCATGTTTCTAAAATGTATAATTCAGTGATTTTAGTATATTCACAAAGTTGTACAATCATCACTGCTACCTAATTCGAGGACATATTCATGATAGTTAGGGTTTTAAAATTTAAATTTATGCCAACCCTATTTCATCTCTTTCTTCGTAGTTGAGATTTAAGTGTTGGTGAAAGTAAGTGAGTACAAAGGTATAACCTGAGAATGTAGATATTTCTTATGCCATAAAAATAGACAAAGCAAATAGTGTGACTGCTGAGGGCTACTTCTACATTGTGGGATCTTCAGTCACCCTCTGGCTCCCGTGTAATAGCCTTTTTTATGTATGCCACCATGTCCAAGAGAAATAGCTTTGAACTAAAATATTTCTTAGAACATCTTACGGTATGACGTTTAAAAAAATTCCCATAATCTTCCCAACTCTCTTGTCAGCTGGCAAGCTAGGGGGGCATTGACATGGCATTTCAAGTATAAATTCTATTGCTGAAGAGAGGTTGTTACTGAACAAGTTCTCAGTGCCCTCAAAGATCTTCCTAAATTATTCTTAAGAGCTTTCATTAGTAGGACTGCTAGTCTCAGACTTATAAATTTAAAAACAAAGCACTCATTCCCAGGACAGAGATCTTATTCTTGATGGGATTAAATTTAGAAAATGATAAAAGATATTTTCTGAGATACACTATAACTCTAATTAAGATAATTATAATTAGTTTCTTTTTTTTTTAGTTTTACAAAAGGAATTTATAAGGAAGATAATTATAATTAGCTTCTAAAACTACATATTGATCATCTAAAACACTCAATCTATTAATAGCTGGAAACTGTGTTGTTAATTGACACATTGAAAATGTAATTACAATTTGAATACTATGAATTTGCCAAGTATATCACCAGGAAAAATGCCTAAACGTTATTAAAACAGTATAGAAAAAAGGGTACAGAGATATTACTTAGCTAATGTGTTGACAAACTTATTATAACAATAATACAAAAGAAAGATCTGAAATGTGCAATTAAGAAGCCAAAACATTTGAACTTAAAATAGCTGCTTTAAAAACAGAAGAAGTTTCATTCTACTTGTGATCCCTCAATAAAAACTATACACACTGACAGTCTTATAGGTTATGTTATATGTAATAAGTACTTAAAAATATGCTTCATACTACTTATTTATACATACCTGCTTTGAAGTCAAAAGGATTTCAGACACAATAACAAGTTTGCTTTTAAATGTGCTTCCTTGCTCTCTTTCATTTTAAAGCACTCTTCACAGATTTTATGCATAATGATAGCAGCAATAAGAAATTGGAAAGATACAAGCAGTAGGAAAGCTTCATTCTGGATGTTCAATAATATTTATTCTATAATTACTACCTTCAAACCTTTCTAAAGCAGCATGCTACGTGACTTACATATAAATCAGTTATACTGAGGGGATAGTGATGGTGGGAATTAGCTTCAAACCATATCTTTTGGCACTGTACTGGTTAACAGTTATCTACAATAGCAGAAGGTGGGATTTTATCAGTTCTTTTTTTTTTTTTCAAAAGACAGAGTCTTAATATGTTGCCCTTGGTAGAGTGCTGTGCCATCACAGCTCACAGCAACTTTAAACTCCTGGGCTTAACTGATTTTCCTGCCTCAGTCTCCCAAGTAGCTGGGACTACAGGTGCCCATCACAACGCCTGGCTATTTTTTTGTTATAGCTGTCGTTGTTTAGCAGGCCTGGGCCGGGTTCGAACATGCCAGCCTTGGTGTATCTGGCTGGAGCCTTAACCACTGAGCTATAGGTGCCAAGCCAGGATTTTATCAGTTCTTGAGGCAGTCCTATAAACAAGAGGAGACTGCTGGGTAGCAATACTTGGGAGAAATATGAGGATGATCAAAGAGGCACTGGAGGGACAGACCCAAATCAAGTAATATTATTGTAGTAAAATTTGGATAATTCATAGTAGGAGGTTTCATAAAACTAATAACAACCATTTATTGAACACCAAAGAATGTGCTGAGTAACATATGACACCCCTCATATTCACAATAATCTGTTAAGGAATTGTGTATATTACCCCCTTTACAGATGAGGAAGACATAGCCCAAAATAGTGAACAGTGGCATAGGGATTAAACCCCCCAATTTGGATTCAAAATCCACATACTCCTGCTACCCTGTGCCTCTTAAATTCAGCAACAGAGACAAGATGGACTGTGTGACTGCACTGCCCATATTCAGCTCTCTGGCCACATAAAGGCAATCCTAGTTACAAAGTGGAAGTCACCTCATTGTGGGTGACTTAATAATGCCACCACAGTACTTTTCTTGGTAGAACATTTTAGCATTGGAACTCAGTGCAGAAAATACAATATTCTTTTACCTTACTGAACTGATGGGGGGGGAGGGGAAACTGTTACTCATCTGTAAAATTAAAACATATTAAGAGAGACTACAATATTTTATTAAAAAAGTTGGAAATCAGTATTTCCCAACACTGCACCCTGGGAAGAGTGTTGCTAATTATCATCGAAGAGATTGATCCTCATAAATGGTCTACTTTAAAAAAAAATACCACGATTTAAGATATTAATCTAAAATCATTTGATTCTGAAACTACAACCTGTAAGTCAAATGTCACTATTATTCCTATATTCATTTGTGGAAATAAATGTTGCAACAAACACCATTACTATGCTCCATATACCTTGTGGTTTTTATTTTTCCTTTCAAGTGAGTTTGTATTTTTAACATTTGCTACACACAGAGGTAAGTTTCAAATATCCTTGTGCCAGTCTTGGAATAGTTCACCTTCTAAAAGTCTTTGTGGATGTGACCAGGCACAGTTAAGACCGTATTTTGCCATTTTCCTTTTTTTCCTCATTTTTGAAAGTAGAAAGCCACTTTCTTTCTTTTTCCCTCTCTTTCTCTCAGCTTCTTATGAAGATTCCCCGTATAAATGCAACAGCTGCAGTTACCTACAAATATACAAACTGAAAGAGAAGAAATATTATGTTTGGCTACTTAGGAGTCTCCTGAAATAACAACATACCCGGACAGTTGGCATGACCAGAGAGTGTCTAAAGCAGTCAAGGAGAAATACAGGGAATTGAACTTGTCACATTGCTGCTTTGACAGGCGCCAAATGCTTCCCATACCTTGTATCTATCCATTGGGTCTTCCTGCTGCAGCTGACTCTCTCGCATTGCCTGATATTCTTTCTCATATTTCTTCAGCTTCTTGGTTGGTACCTGCAGGGATTAGAGAGAAAGCATGTTAGATAGGACATCACTTAGGAAAAAAAAAAAGTAATGTGTTTCCCAATTAAGTGTCTGGCATTCTAAGGGAGGACAATCTAGATTCCAGACCTAGAGTTGGCAAACTTTTCCTATAAAGGCCTAGACAGTATATATTTTAGGTGTTAGGGACTACAGGTCACAACCATTCAACACTATTGTCATTACATAAAAGTTGTGGCTGATACAAAAATGAATGAGTATAGATGTGTTCCAATAAAACTTTATTTACCAAACAGGTCATAATTTGTCCACTTCTGTTCTACAATATTGCTGATGTCTTGACTTTTTCTTGTTAATGTATTTAATAGGCTATTAATTTTAATTATCTTTAAGTATATTTCAGTCATAGGAAAATATTTTGTGGGAAAAACTGAGCACAAGGAACACTCAAGAAAATGTAAGATTGTTGTGCTGTATGTGATGACAGAAAATCATCTAAATAACTCATCTCTTTCTTGCTAAAGTCATGTTATCATCAAAAGACAGTAGTTTACTCTTTTCTGAAAAAACAACTAGAATCTTACAGAGTCTTAGAATGCTAAAAATAAATAAGCATAACACACTATAAAGGCCCTTGGTAACCAGGTATTTGACCTCTCTTAGCTGGGTGCAGTGGTGCACACCTGTAATCCCAGCTACTGGGGAGTCTGGGAAGCTGGATCACTTGAACCCAGGAGCAGAGGCTGCAGTGTACTTTGACCATGCCCATGAATAACCACTACACCCTAGCCTGGGAACCACAGCAGGATCTGTCTTTAAAAATAAATAACCTCCCTTAGTTTCGGTTTCTTCATCTGTAAAATGACACGTAAACAAATTTCTACCTGATAATGAGGTAACATAGGTAAAGTATCTAGAACAATGTCTGTCTATGGACATTTAAAACATTTTTAAAATAAGCATTCAATCAAAATCAACTTATTATAGCCTATTTGATTCCATATTACAGATTAAATCTATTTTTAGCCTCTCCTTAGACAATCAAAATCAAATGTATAATTCCTTTAAACAAAAAATTTTCCTTAACGTTTAGGTCCTAAAATAAGTGATGGGAAATAAAGGAAAATCATTTTTTATTTGTTTTAAGATTATAAACATGCTATTTTGCTGACTTCCTGAGGACTTAGGAAAGGGGAGAATGCTGAATTGCTCTCAGTATCTGCCAGGATACCTACCACAGTAATTGCCCCATCCTAGCCCCTTAACAGAATGTTTACTGCTGAATTCAAAGTACGATATTTAGAAAACATGTACATATGTGTGAGAGAGAGAGCAAAAGAAAATGGAAAGCATTAGGGAAGGGGGGAGGATGGGTGAAGAGAATGATATTGTGGGGATCACGCCTATAATTTATCATATTAGGGTGCATGTGAATTTGTTTAAAGGTTGAATATAAATGTCTTAACACAACAATTATGAGAAAGACTATGTTAGCCAGTTGGATGAGAGTCTTCCAAACTGCATATGGAAGCAACACACTGTATCCTATGATAAAATTAATGTACACAATTACGATCTAATAAAAAAAAAATAAAGAACAGATTTTTTACTTATTTCTGTATTTTCTTTTGCCTCAATTTCATTTATTTCTCCTCTGATCTTTATTGTTTCTATATTTCTATTAATTTTGGATTTTGTTTGTTTTCATTTTTCTAGTTCATTGAAGTGCATTGTTTGGTAATTTAACGGAAATCTTTCAACTTTTCTGATGCAGGTGTTTATTGTGATAGATGCTTGAATGTTGTATTTTCATTTTCCTTTGCTTCAAGAATTTTTTTAATTTCTCAGGCTGGGTGCAGTGGCTCATGCCTGTAATCCTAGCATTCTGGGAGATTGAGGTGGGTGGATTGCTTGAGTTCAAGAGCTCTAGAGACCAGCCTGAGCAAGAGGAGGACCTCAACTCTACTAAAAATAGTAAAACTGTCTGGGCATCGTGGTGTATGCTTATAGTTCCAGCTGCTTGGGAGGCTGAGGCAGAGGGTCACTTGAACCCAGGAATTTAAGGTTGCTATGACCCATAGAGGGCCATGGTACTCTACCCAGGTCAACAGAGTGAGAATGTGTCTCAAAAAAAAATTTCTTAATGGTTTAGTCACCCATTGGTTGATGAGTGTGTTGCTTAATTCCCATGTGTTTCTGTGGTTATTCTTGTTATTGATTTCTAGTTTTATTGCATTGTGGTCAGCAAAGATACTTGACATAATTTTTATTTTTATTTTTTAAATTTGTTGAGACTTGTTGTCTGACCTAAAATATAGTCTATTCTAGAGAATGTTCTATTTGTTGCTGAAAAAAAAAATGCACCCTATAGCGACTGGGTGAAATGTTTTGTAAATGTGGTTAGGTCTATTTGGTCTATCTAGCCTATAGTTTAATACTGATGTTTCTTTATTGATTTTTGGTCTTCATGATCTATCCATTACAGAGAGTAGAATGTTTGTATTCCCTACTATTATTTTATTGCAGTCTATCTCTATATTTTTTAATGTTTGCTTTTTATGCTTGAAACTTCTGGCATTGCGTGCATGTATCTTTATAATTGTTATATACTTTCAGTGTATGAATCCTTTATCATTATATAGTTAAACTCTTTGTCCCTTTTTAGTTTTTGACCTGTAGTATATTTTATTTGATATAAGTATAGCTTCTCCTGCTTTTTTTTTTTACATCAAATAACTTTTCCCATCCTTTCACCTGCAGTCTCTGTGGGTTTTTTTATAGGTGAGGTGGGTTACTTATAGGCAGATATATTTGAATTTTGGTTTTTTATCCATGATGCTGCTGTATGTTTTTTAATTGGAGAATTTAGTCCATTTACATTTGGTGTTACTGATAAGCAAGGCTCCACTACTTCATTGTTGCTTGTTTCTGATTATTTTGCTACTCCTTTCTTCTTTCTTTCCTTCCTTACAGTTTTACTTTGTGTTTAAGTAATTTTTTCTAGTAGTAAGTTATAATTTGTTGCTTTTTATTGTTAGGGAATCTGTTATAGATTGTATTCTTGCTACCATGAAGGTTACAAACAACAAATATAACATTTTTAATGGATGACAGCTTACCTTAGATTATCAAATAAAATAATGAAGAAAAAATATTAGAAGCTTTACATTTTCACTCCACCCCCCTACATTTTGGCTTTCAGTTATCTCAATTTACGTATTTTTATATTGTCTATCTCTTAATAGGTTAATAGATTGGTTTTTTTAGGCTTCACACTAGAGGTATAAGCACAGTGCCCACTACCAGAGTATTCTGGTTCAACTCTGTACTTAATTTTTACCAGTAGGTTTTTTAACCTTCAAATCTTTTCTTTTCGCATATTAGTGTTTTTTTTTCTTTCAGAATGGAGAACTTCCTTTAGCATTTCCTGTAAGATGGGTCTGGTGTTTGTGAATTCTTTTAGCTTTTATTTGTCCAAGAAAAAGAAGAAGACTATCTCTTCATGTTTTAAGGACAGATTTGCTGGATAAAGTGCTCTTGAATGGCAGTTCTCTCTTTTGGCACTTTGAAAATGCTGTTCTACTCCCTCTTAGAGCACATAGTTTCCACTGAGAATCTGTTGTTGTGGAATAGAAGTGTCTTTTTCTTTTTTTTTAATGTTTATTTATTTATTTAAAAATATTATGGGAGTAAAAATATTTTTGTTTACAGGGATTACTTTTATATAACTCAAGTCATGGTGATAGATGTGCCCATTCCCCAGATAATTTTCATTGTATAAGTTAAGTAGGTTTTCACCCATACCCTCCTCCTTCCCCCCCCCCACTTCATTTCCATTACCTTTCACTTCTCTCTAAGCACATCCATGCTCTTCAGTTAGTTCCAATTTAATAGTAAGTACATGTGGTGTTTGTTTTTCCATTCTTTAAATACTTCACCTAGGATAATGAAAAATATGGAATGCTTCATGAATTTGCATGTCATTCTTGGGCAGGGGCCATGCTAATCTTCTTGGTATCATTCCAATTTTAATAAATGTGCTCCCAAAGCGAGCCCTGGAGTTCCTTTACATTTTATTTTCTTTTTTCTCTTGCACTTTTAGATTCTTCATTTTGTCCCTGAATTTTGAGATTTTGATGATTATTTGACTTGGGGAACTTTTGTTTGAGTTGATTCTGTTTGATATTCTGTAACCTCTTTGTACCTGCATATTTATAGCTTTCCCAGGTTTTGTAATGTTTTCTGTTATTATTCCTTTAAATAAATTTTCTATCCCTTGCTCTTGCTTAGCTCCTTCTTGAACTGATTCTTTCCTCGGCTTGATCCATTCTGCTGTTGAGAGTCTCTAGTAAGATTTTTAGTTAAGCAAATGTATTTCTCAATTCTCAGATTTCTGTTTTGATTTTCGAAATTATTTCAATCTCTTTATAAATTTCTGATGCATTTCTGAATTGCTTTACTGTGTTATCTTAGAGATCACAGAGTTTCCTTAAAATTGTTATTTTGAATTCTTGGTCAGAGAGTTCATATGTCCTTCTCACATTATGGTTAGTCAGTGGATCCTTGCTGTCCCTTTGGGGAGATCATGGTTTTCTGTTTCAAATGTCCTGTTCCTTCTTAATCTACTTTTTGTCTTTGCATTGAAGGATTAGTTATTTATTCCAGTACTCTCTTTTTGGAGTGTTCTGGTTTTTATTAGTTATGCTTTCTTAGAGATTGTTCATAATTTACCTATTGAATTTCTTATTTTTTTTCCCATTAAATCAACGGCATTTTAGGGGGCACAAAATGGCACCTAAAGCCCAGGTGTGCCTCTGTTTTAATAATTGATCAGTATACTGGCCATCTGGTATTGGGAAGATCCTAAAGGGGATGTCTCAGCACAGTGGAAAGACTGTAGGGTTTGTGTCCAGGAAACCTGTGGATTTTACTTTTATACATGGTCCTGCTAAGTAGCCACTCTGGTTTGGTGCCTCTTTTGGCTGCATTACAAAGCAGAGTTTCTGTGGCTGGGGATAATAAAAACAGCTTGGATTTATACTGCTATCATGGAACTAGAAATACTTCTCAAGATAACTTTAAAATATATGATAAGAACCACTGCCTATTGAATGTCTCCTATGGTTTAAGGAAGACATTTGAAAAATGATGTGAGTTATTTATTTTGTATAAGAATCCCATAACATAGCATATAAATATTTTTATTATTGTTTCATTGACAAGGAATTGGGGCTTACTGTAGTGAGCTAATGTGCACAAGATCAACAGATAGTAAGTGAAAAAATGGGATTTTGTATTCCTGTCTGATCTCACTCCCATGGCTCATGCTGATTTTTAATGCCAGTTTTAATGTATACTTAGAAAAATATTAGGTACACAGAAAAAAGACAATAATCTAGGGTGACCAGATGTCCCGCTTTTGGTGGGACAGTCCCAATTTTCAACAATTTGTCCCTCGTCCTGCGTCATTTTTAAAAAGTCCTGATTTTTGGAAAGAATGCATGAACAGCGGGAGAACAGTAAGGGAATATGCAGTTTTCAGCTGCCACGTGGCTATTTCGCCAGGATATGAGTTTTATATTATTTTTGTTAATTTTATAATGTTAAACTGTAATAATAACAAATAATTGTTGAGAAGCGATTATCCAGAACTGCTTATCAAAGTTTGCATTGTTGTCAGGCCCCACCCTGCCCTGCCCCCCAGTCAATGGTGTCCTGCTTTACCAATGTTAAAATCTGGTCACCTTACAATAATCATTACCTTGAAGATTAAAAAAACCCAAGGTGAACTAATCTAAAAGGAAAATATGGTCAGTATTACCGGAATGTTAATAAAATAGGTTTTAAGTACACAAACTTGAGTGACTACCCCACATCCACAATCTACTGGTTAAGTAAACTTGAGGTCCATTTCCATGGTCCATGAATTTCAGTATCTATCATTATTAACAAAATGACAAAAATAATATCTGTGTTAAAGGGTAATAAAATAAAGTCAATTTTTAGAAAGTTAAAAATAGTGCTTTTACTATCAAAAGTACATGGAAACTATTATCTATTATTTTTCTTACTACTAATAATGTAGCAGTAGTCCTTTGAGAAATCGCTCTATGTAAGTCTGTATTTGCTAATGCAACAGAACCTGCTTGTATCACCTGGTAAATAAATTTTGCTGCTTTTACATTTAAACTTGGAAAACAACAATCAGCATTAAATGTGGATCATCCAATTATTAGATAAGTTTGTGAAAGGCATTAGTGTTTTATTATAATAGACTGGCCAAGCCAGTTATTTATTTATTTTTATCAACTTCTCCTCCTCAAAATTAGGGAGAGTCCTCCTATTAGCACATTCTTCTATTTTTAATCAGTGGATATAACCAGAAAACTAAGATGATATAATTTGTCTCTAGAAAGAACCATTTCAAATATTTTCATTTTGGTGACAAAGTTATTTAGCATTATACTTGGCAGGTTGAATTTGGTAATTTCATGTCATTAGCAGCATCAAAGTTAATGTTTCTTGTGATTGTTTGTCAAGGGAACAAATGGCAAATTAAAGTCGTGTCTCTAACCTAGTACTTGAGAGGTTTAAAACTTAGGTTCGAAGCAGTATTATAAATGAAAAGAGTGTTTGAGATGAGACTCTAAATATCTGCCATATTACTAGAAATGTTAGTGTGTCTCTGATGAACTTTTACTCGTTTGGTTAAGGAACTTGTATATATTAAACACTATTTATGGAGCAGACAGTATATTAGTAAATAAAACAGAAAATGTCCTTGCTTCTTGGAATTTACCCTCTACTGGAAGAGATGGAAATAAAAATTTATGATTATATAATTACACATTGTGATAACTTCTATGAAGTAAATTAACTAGGTACTATGAGAGAAAATAATATCTGGGGTGTGCTAGCTAACTTGGATTGGAAAGTTAGAGGATATGGTATTTGAATGGAACTCTAATAGATAAGTTGATTTTAGGTAAGTGAAGACTCTTAATTGATGGGTGGGAAGAAGTAATAAAGTGGTCCAGGCAGATGAAATAACACAATAGAACAGGCAAGACAAGAACTTAGCATTTTCTAGGAACTGAAATTGAGGTTGCAATACAGAAACATGAGCTGATATTTGAAGAGCTAAACAATAGCTAGATTATGTAGAGGTTGGAGCCATCCTAAAAAGGTTGGATTCTACTCTAAATGAAAAGGAAAGTCATTGAAAGGGACAGTGGAGGGAAGAATATGTGTCCCATCTTGAGCAAGTTGGTTTGTGGAGACCCTGAATCATGTAAGTGATTGAGTCAAGTAGTTAGCTGGATTTGCTTCTGTGACCCTGGAGATCAGGACTAGAAGTATCAGTTTGAAAGTCATTAGGACTGACTGTCATTAAAGTCATGGGAATGGATGAGACCTTCTGGAGAGAGTCTAATATTATAAGAGATGAAGTCTTATCTCTGAAAAAAACAAGGAACTCCAACATAGAGAATTTTAGAAGAGGACTAGTTAGCAAAAGAGACTGAGAAAGATTTTCCACAGAGGTCGACAGAAATGTGTCAGAAAGTCAGTGAAGCCTGTGTTTTGAGAAGTGGTGATCAGTTGGGTCAAATGCTTAAAAATTTGTGTGAAGTTCTGTGTTAACTTCAATAAGAGTGGGTTAGGTGGAGTCTCGCAAGAAGATGACAAATGTTTAATGTTGAAAGGTAAACAGAAAGTACAGAAGTGAAGCCAGGGTGAGATGATAATTCTAAAAAGAAATTTCTACAAGAACATAGAATTTTATCCATCCTGATTTAATTTTTGTGAGTGGTGAGAGATGTGGATTTATGTCATTCTTTTGTATGTGGGTATACATTTTTCTAGCATCTTTTATTGAATAGGGATTATCTTCTGCAGTGTTTATTATTGTCTGTTTGGTCAAAGATCAGTTGGCTCTATGTGAATTTTATTATTATTTTTTCACATTTTTTAGCCAGGGTTGGGTTTGAACCCACCACCTCCGGTATGTGGGGCCATTGCCCTACTCCTTTAAGCCACAGGTGCTGCCCTGTGAATGATTTTATATCTGGATTTTTTCTTCTGTTTCATTGGTCTATGTCCCTATTTTTGTGCCAGAACCATGCTGTTTGGCTACTGTACCTTGTCATATAATTTGAAGTCTGCTAATGTGATGCCTCTAGATTTATTCCTTTTGCTTAAGATTGCTTTGGCTATTTGGTCTCTTTTCTGATTCCAAGTGAAGCATAGAATTATTTTTTCTGGGCATGAAACCGTAAGAATTCTAGAAGAAAATTTTGGAAAAACTCTTCTAGATATTAGAATAGTTGAAGAATTATGGAGAAGACCTCAATGGTAATCACAATAATAACAAGAATAATTTAAAGGGACTTGTTTAAATTAAAAAAACCTTCTTCATAGCCAAGAGCATAATCAACAGAGCAAATGGATAACCTACAGAATAGGAGAAAATATTCACAAAGTATATATCCAATAAAAAGCTAATATCCAGAATCTATAAACAACTCAAACAAATCAGCAAGAAAAAAACCAAACAGCCCCATTAAAAACTGGGCAAAGGACATGAAAAAAGATTTTCAAAAGAAGATAGAAAAATGGGCAAAAAACATAGGAAGAAATGTTAAACATCATTAATTATCAAGGAAATGCAAATTAGAACCACAATGAAATATCCCCTTACCACAGTTAGATTGGCTTTTATAGTCCCTATATTAAAAAGTCCAAAACCAACAGATAATGGTATGGATGCAAAGAGAAAGGAACACTTATACATTGTTTGTGGAACTGTGTATTAGTGAAACCTTGTGGAAAACCGTATGGAGATTCCCCAAAGAACTAAAAGTAGACCTACCATTTGATCCAGCAGTCCTACTAGGAGGTATTTACCCAAAGGAAAAGAAGTCATTTTATCAAAAAGACAACTATACTTGAATGTTTATTGTAGCACAGTTCACAGTTGCAAAGTCATGAAATCGACCCAAGTGTCCATTAATTTATGAGTGGATTAATAAAATGTGGTATATATGCATATAACACGAAGTTCTACTCAGCCATAAAAACCTGGTGACCTAGCATCCTTTGAAACAACCTGGATGGAACTGGAGACCATTGTTCTAAGTGAAGTATTGCAGGAATGGAAAAACACCACATGTACTCAATACTAAACTGTAATTAGTGAATCAATACTTATGGGCTTTTATGGAAGTAAAATTTAATGAAAATCAAGCAGATAGAGGAAGAGGAGAGGATGGATCCATTCACACCTAATGGGTACAATGCGCATTATTTAGGAGAAGGGCGCACTAATAACTTTTATTTAATCTGTGCAAAAGCAAATGAACAAAAATGTGTATACTGTATAATATTCTGAAATAAATAAAGAAAGAAAAAAAATCATGTGTAGATTAACAAATGTGTTGTATGTATTCTACAGATACCATGGACTAACACTCAGCTGTAAAGAAGGATGACTTAATGCCTTTTGCAGCAATTTGGATGGAACTGGAGACCATTGTCCTAAGTGAAGTATCTAAAGAATGGAAAAATAAACACTATGTGTACTCACTATTACATCTGAACTTGCAGATAAGCACACATGAAAAAAAAAACTCAATGGAAATCAAGCATGGGGTAGCAGGCAGAATAGGATGGGCAAAAACTTAATGGAAATCAAGCATGGGGTAGCAGGGAGAATAGGATGGGCAAAAACATATCTAATGGGTACAATGTACACTATCTGGGGGACAGGCACAGTTATAACTCTGACTCAAGCATTACAAAAGTGATCCATGTAACCAAAAACATTGGTACCCCTGTAGTACTTTGAAGCAATAATCATAAAAAAGAAAAGAGAAAGAAAATACAGTCAGAGCTATTGGGAAATAAGACACTTCGATTTTTTAAAGATCAGAAATAATAGAGCATGCTTGTATGTTAATAGAAATAATCCTATTGACGGGAGAGGTTTAAGATGAAGGAGAAAGGATAACCGAAAGTGAGTTCCTTTGGAAGACAAGAGAGCCTGGGACTCAGAATACATGATGAAGTGCTCTTAATTAGAAGATTTCAATGGTCATAAATAGACAGTGACACAAATCTACTCCATTGTACACATTTCTTCACTGACATTCAGCTTCAAGGATACAAAAGTCTAATGGCATATAACTAGGTTTATCCAGTTAGAGTACAAGACAGTGATAAGAGGCCAGCGGTAGTTTGCAAGGGAGTGATTATAATTAGTTGAACTTAGGACTTCTGGTACTAGACTGATCTAGATTTTGTACTTGTAGCAAGAAGCTGTTACATGGCCTAACTACCTTTGTGCTATGCCCCATGATGTATATTCAGTTTGAAA
Source organism: Galagoides demidoff (assembly GCA_963574575.1). Classification (NCBI taxonomy): domain Eukaryota; kingdom Metazoa; phylum Chordata; class Mammalia; order Primates; family Galagidae; genus Galagoides; species Galagoides demidoff. Next base: position 14,544 of record CAUYQV010167143.1, read on the forward strand.
GCTAATTATCAGTTTCATTGCTATTTCTAAAATATGCCTAGATGTGAACATTTTAGTAGCTAAAAATGTAGTGCCAGTTTTTATCATTGTCATTCTTCTCTTTAATAAAGTGAGTAATCTAAGTTGTAAGGGTAAGCATTTTTATGTATCTCTATAAACGTACTTTTATTTTGAATTCTAAAACTCTGTCTTGTAAATATCTTAAAGTTTTTTTTTTTTTTCTGAGTTGGTCCTCATGCAAATATGTAAGCTCACTACTGAGCTAGAAAGCAGTGGCTAATAAGAATAACCAGTCTTAGAGGCAAGCGTGGGATGGCTTTGGGGCAGCGGTCTCCACTTGTAACATGTTTGTAATGATAAAGGCCAAGAAAGGTTTCATACTTCCAGAAGTTTCTTCTCATTTGATATCACACCTATATGAGTCTAGATATGAAAATTTAACCTCACAGTTTAGATAACCTGATATTAGGACATGCATGTAGTGGGACTAGCTTCACAACATTTTTAGGGGGTTAATCTTTTCAAAACTAATCTCTCTCTCTCTCTCTCTCTCTCTCTCATACACACACACACACACACACACATTCTCTTTCAAGGCTCTCTCTTTTCTACCTATGAAAATCCATTCAGCGAATACCTCTCTCCTGTCTCTGCCCTGACTGTGAGCTGCACCTTAGGCATTATTACCTCTTTGTCCTTTGAGATGGCAGCATACAGTGGCATCAATGAGGATGCATTTACAGCAGGCCAGGCCTCCTCTTGTAACTAGCCTTTCCAAATATCTGTTACTTAATTAGTGAAAATTTTAAAAAGATAGGTCGTTGTCTGTGGTTGCTCTAAAATTAAGAGAATTCTTTTCTATGAACAAATAAATTCATAAATAATAAACATTTACAAAACTAGCATATTATCAAGTAGAAATCTGCAAGCAATTTTGTATTTATTTACTCACATGTACATATTTATATTTTAACTTTTTTATTCCCCCCCCACCTACTGTGACTTAGTACATTTTTAGAAAATGTGAGGCAGCTTTTCACAAATTCCAGGAGAGATACTTGGTATGTATTAAGTAAGTGATCCTGTTAATAACACTGTCTATCATCCCCCAAATTATCTTATTGAACTCTGGTGATATCCCCAGAGAAATAAGTGTATTATCATCATAACTATCACAATATGGACATGTGAAGAGTTTGGGGCCTTAACTAACAGTTTGAAGTGACAGAATTAGCATGTAGCAAATGCTGCATTTAATATCAGGACCCCATATTCTGAGTTCCATGTTCTTTCTATTACCCATACTCCCTTTCCAAACACTATACTGCATGAGCTAGGGCCAATGATGTGATTGGATTTAGGTGGAAATAGGGAGATAGCAGATAAGGGCTGGGCAGCCTGGTATTTATTTAATACTTCCCTTTAAAATACTTTTAGAGGAACTTGTCCTTAGCCCATGGTTCAATATCTGCCATGTCTCTTGGCCGAGCCCTGCTTTTTCTGTCTCTTATTCTATAGGATTTTATGAGATTTTAACAACAGAATATTTTAATAACATATCATAAATAAAGCATAATACGATGAAAGAAAGAAAAATTACAATGCAACAGTTTAGCCCCAAGTTAATAACCCCCAATAGTAAATGTTATACTATTTATAAGCTTCTTTTTTACCAGAGGAAAAAGTATTTGTGTTTGTCATATAAGTATATGTGATGTACATAGTTGGTAAAACTGATCGTATTAATAAAAATCTTAATAGGCTTCATGATTAGAATAAAATGATATTTTGATCCAAATCCCTAATTAGAACAGTACATTTACCAACTGTTCTCATGGGAAATGGAGCCAAGATTCATCACTGAAAACGATACTAATTAATCCTTCTTTGTAACAGATGTCAGCCTTATTTTCAAATCTTTTGTAGACAATGACTTGCTATATGAATCTTTTAATTGTCTATTTTGGATTATATATTTTTAACACTATAATATATGGTTAAATAAAGGAGACAGAGATAACCAGTTTAGCTGTGATTTGAGACTGTTTAGCCACGATAGTGGAGATTGAAATTTTGAACACTACAAACTCACGATTCCATCAGAATTGAAGCAGTAAATGTGTTAATCCCAGCATAGTGGAGAAACACTGGGCTGGGAGTTTGGAGACCAGAATTCTAACCATGCCTCTGGCACACAGCCATCCCACCTCTTCAGACCTCAGATCGACTGTATCTGTGTAATGAAGTCCTGGACTCTGTGATTTTTAGAGTCCCTTCCAGGATGGAAATTCATGATCTTTTTAAGAAAATCTCTGTTTTTGTGATTTGCATTCAATGTTAATTTACTCTGTATTTGTATGTGTGTATGTGCACATATTAACGCATTTATCTCTGCTTAGTGTTTAGACTCCATTCCCTCCATTCCGTGGTGTGATTTGATGAGAGGGGAGGGGAGCAGGACAGTGAGAGCCAATGAAGTTACTCGTGCTTTTTGATATACATTATCTAATATAGATGAAAAAAGAAGCACTATTCAATGATGGGGTGTAGAAATATATATTACATTTTGAATATATTCTCATTGACGACTTAGGAAAAGTAATTATAACATAAGTTTCGAATATGTAGCTTTAATTCCTATTTATGCATCCTTACTTTCAAAGTAATGCATATTTGTATTCTGATAATTCTTTCCAAAGATGACAAAAGTACCATATGAAGAATAAAGAACAATATGAAACAGAATGGGTCAAAAAATGGTGTCAATATTGGCTATCACAATTAACGGCAACAGACTATATGTAAGTCGGAACTTACATATTACCGTTCTTGAAGAATTGAATTATGTGATTTGTATTTGGATGAAGACTGCAAAAATTTACCATGTGAATCTGTTGGTTTTGAATTATCTCTATACTGTCTAACAAAACCTCATGAATTTGGTGATCTTTATAATCCCAAATAGCTAGTAGTAGATAAAAAATATTAATATTTATTAAGAGCTCTTGCTGTACCAGGCTATGTTTTATTCATATTATATCTTTTCTGTCATTTTACCTTCAAAACAACCCCTTGAGGTTGGTCCTTGAATTAGCTCCACTTTGCAGATAAGAAAACTGAGGCTTGGAATTATTAAATAAGTTGGCCAAGGCCTTTCAACAAAAATAGAAGGAGCCAGAATTATGATTTAGGCAGTTTGAATCTTAGCAATACACAGTGACCATAAAATCTACCAACTAACTGACGATAATGTAGATAGATCATTCTTAAATGTATACCTTTAGCCTGACCTACCTCTATATCCATCTACCTTCTAGTGAAAAAGTCTCAGACGTCCCTTCAGTCCACACAGCCAAACTCAACTTACCACTCTGAGCACTGAACGTGTTCCTTTTCCATTGATTTTCCTACTCAAAGACGCTTTCATTTATCTGTGATTCAAATCTAGAAGTCAAGGCCAATTTCTCTCTCCTTACTTGCTACATCCAATTATTCATTACATCAATTCGATCTATTACTTTCGAATAAATTCCAACTCCCTAACATGCTCACTAGTTCTGCTTCCAAGACCAAATCATCCTTTGCCATGATCATGTCCATCTCATGTTACAACCATTCTGTCTTTCTTTAGTGCATTGATTATACTCTTATTTCTTTAAGACACATTCATTTAAAAGTTATTTATCACCGACTTCTTTTTATTTCATTTTATTAAGTCATGTACAGATAGAACATGAATACAATTATGCATTTGTGGGGTACAATGTGTTGATTTTTTATACAATTTAGAGTGCTTACATCAAACTAATCAACATAACTTTCACCTTGTTTCCTTAATTGTTGTGTTAAGACATTTGTGTTCTATTCTTGATAGATTTGACTTGTACCCTTGCAATATAGGTGTGGTCTCACCATTTACCCTCCCTCTATCAATCCTTCCCTCTTAGACACTGTTCTAAGCACTTTAGTGTAATGGAGAGCATAAAGTCTCCTGCCCTCAAGAAACATTTGTTTTAGTGGTTCTGAGGGACAGACCATAAACCAAGAAATATGATGTATTTTCAGATGGTGGTGAATTTTACAAGAAGAAATGGGCAGAGGGACAGAGAACACATGGATATCTGGGCAGAGTATAGGATATACATGTGTTTATAGATGCCTAAATATTCTTACACTCTTCTTTCACCATCCCACCCTGCTTCCCAGACCATGCCTGGCTAACTCCTACTTACATTACAGTTCTTAGCTTGGAAAGGCTCATCACTTGATGGAAAGGCTTTTTCTTGACTTCTCTTTTACCAAGACTAGAACATGTACCTCTCTATTCTATGTATACTCATGGTTCCTTTCTTGTTCTTTTGTAGTGTTCATCAAACTTTAAATTACTTATTTAATAATCTGTTTCCTATATCCTAAATGTCATGAATAAGAACTATTTACTTCTGAGTTATGCTCCAGTATAAAATAAAGAACCAATCTACTACCTTATAGAGCTAATGTTTATATTAATGTTTGGGAAATTTCATAAATAAGATAACATCAGTGAAAAAAATCTACAATTGAAGAGTCTCCTCTGTCTGAAACTTTGGGTATGGCTTCCGTAAGGAAGTGATAGGCTGAGGCATGGATGATAAGAGTTAGCCAGGTGAAGATTTGACTTGGTTAGATGGAAAAATATCTCAGTGTAGTATGTTAGAGAGTGATAGGGATCGAGGTAAGGATTATACTTAAACAGGGAGGAGTTTCCCTGGGGAAGTAAGTTTGAATTGAGATCTGAGTGGTAGAAAGGAGCCAGCTATGTGAGTATCAGTGCCACAGAATTTCAGAAGGAGGGAAGAACACAAAAGCTCTAAGATAGGAATGAGCTTGGTCAAATCTATGAATTTTATGATTTTATGAAGACTAGCATGGCTGGGGCCAGTGATCAAAGGGGACATGGTAAGAGATGAGGTCTAGAAGGCAGGCAGAGGCCAGGCCATAGAGTGCCTTGTTGGTCATTGCAAGGAGCTTGGACTTTATCCTAGGTGTGCTGAAAATCCTGGAGGATTGAAGGCAGAAGAGTCAAATTCCATAGCCTATATTTTAAGGAGATTACTCTGGCTGTTGTATAGACCAGAAGTCCTCAAACTTTTTAAATAGGGGGCCAGTTCACTGTCCCTTAGACCATTGGAGGGCCAGACTGCAGGCCCCGGGACGAGTCAGCTGCTAAGCAGGACAGGCAGCAGCGGCAAAAACACCCAGCTGGCTGGATAAATGTCCTAGGCAGTCTGCAGTTTGAGGATACCTGGTATAGACAAAGGATTTTAGGAGGCAGGAGGGTAAGCAACGAGACCACTTAAAAGCTCGTAAGTAACGAAAGTGATTCCTTGTATAATATGAATGGAGGATCAGAAAGGAATGTTTTATTTTCAATCACAGAGATTATTTTCTTTGGGACCAAAGAATCAAGATGCAGTAAAAATACTTAGGTGTCAAGGCAGAACTTGGTTTTAAACCCTAACCTAGCTGTAGGACTTTGCATAGGGTAATTTATAAAATGAATACAATAATCCGTGCCTCACAGCGTTGTTGAGAAGAGGTGATGCTTTTAATCTTGTCATAATTGGACATGAAGCAGACTAACAAACGTTGTCTCGTTATTTTCCTTTAAAAGGCAAACACTCCATGTCAGGAATAATTCCTTAGGTCACCAGTGACTATTAATTTAACAGCAATGATGAGTGGGTCAGGAGGGCCTACCATTTGCCAGGCACCATGCCACAGCAGGAAGCTGCACAGAACCGGGCATCATGCATCGTGCAGCATAGTAGAAAGATAGACATTAAGCATGGAATTACACAAAGAGATATATGACCATAACTGTGATGAGTCCTGAAAAACATAAAGTTCTTTAAAGTGCATAACAGCAACACCTCCTGGAATCTAGAGTTTGGGGGGAAGGCTCCTGGAATGGCATTTAGTTAGAGATCTGAAGGGTGAAAGTTAGGTAAGTGCTGACTTACTGGATCTGGTATTTTCAGTTTGCAGAATAGGTTATGATAAGGATCAGAAAGAAAAACCAAGAGGTGGAGTTTGGCCTGGGGTGAGAAATCCAATGCCGAGGGTTCAGAGCAATGAAATGCAGGGATGTGGGCTCTGTGATGGTTTGAAAGTTTAATGTCCAAGCTAGACACTCGGCAGTGAATGTATGATAGACGGCAGAGGGAAGATCATGATGGTAACGCCACACTCCCACTCTCTAGCTTCCAAGAGGTTCTGAGCATAAATGGGGAGGAGGGATTAGACTCAGGGAACTGGGCTAGTATATCATTTAGCAATCTGGGCAGCCTTTCCAGGCAAGGGGAAGTGAACAGTTTTAGATACAAAATATTAAATGATAATTTCTGTTCGGAGGTACTGATAAAGAATAAAAGAACTGTTCAGAGCTCATTTACAACTGCCCTAATTATAACGTGAATATCAAAATATAAATCATGATCCAAAATCTAAATTGATTCATGTAAAAAGCCCTAAAATAGTATAAAAACATAAAATCTTTTTTGCACATGATTATCCTAGAAGTAATTTACCTGAAGAAAACATTGTAAGTTTAGGGATGACAAAAATAATTTACAATGTAAAGAGGCCGTATCTTGCCTCAATTCTGCTTTTTCCCAAACTTTCTGATTGAAAGTGGAAAGTGCTCAAAATGCATTCTTTGATCAAATACCTTAATTGTTTTAGAAAAATAATATTCAAGGGAGAGTGTAAAGTCCTTATTCTCATTTGGCAAATCCATTGCAGGTACCTTAAAAAACAAACCCACAAAGCAACAAGAAACAAAGGTCTCTCCTTGAGAAAAAATATTTTTGTTATTCACAAACTGTTCATAGGGAAGGATTTTTTGCTGGTCGGGAAAGCTACATTCACTTTCTGTCCCTGCCCATTACATTTAGTGATGGCCGAGTTGACAGTGTTCCTTCCTGTGTGTGCTGATGTGGCTGAAAGTCCCAGCGGCCACTCAGCGGTTTTTGCACACTCTGTTTTCTAGTCCAGTCTGTCCTTTGAGCAAGGATTCTAAGTGCTGCTTGCCAAGTGTGCTCTGTTGGTGGTCTTGGCCTCAAAGCCAGAGTGTTGTCAAACTGAATTGTTTCATCTCTGATCACGGAACTCCAACTTGTCCTGCAGGCTGCTGTGTCTTCTCTGTGCCCTCCAAGGTTATAGCCCCTTAAATTGGGTCATCGGAAACATTTGCCTTGCCTGCTGCTGCAAGCTTGGTCTCCTTCAGTTTCCTGTAGTCATTCTTCTTCTCACTTGGAATATTCCTTCTTTATTCCTGGGAGAGGAAGCTTAACTTTTTAAACATGTACATCGTAGTGGAGCTTGGCAATTTGGACATGTTTAATTTTAACAGAGGGAGCCCGAATGCAAGAGTACTTTCTTTCTCTGCCCTCACACTTACTAAGAGTATCAGTTACTGCAAACCTGTGGGCCAGTTGACTCCATGTTGGGGTTTACCTTTCCCATGAGCTTTTTAAGCAGAACCTGTGGTCTTCTGCCTGTAAACTTGGTGCATACGTTATGTGCACCCACAAGAATGCAACAAAGAGAATTTTTTAAAGGCAATGTTGGATTTTTCTTTGGTCTGGTGCTCTCTTTTATTCATCCCCAACCTCTGTGATTTAGGGTCTTTTCACGTCTTCCAGCGTCAGCTTCAACTGGAATTGTTTTCCTTCCTCGAGTGCAGTGTGTGAATGTACACTGACCGGTCGACTGTCCCACCTGTCATAGATACTGGTTAAATGATAACTTTTATTTCTTATGTTTCTGTCATCTTTTATAATAATCAAAATATTAATATGTTTTTGTCTTCTTTTAATGATTTCCACATGTCCTTTACCTTCCAAATTATTTTAAGGCAGTGGAATTAAAATAGCATGCCTATTATGGAAATATTTAGAATTCATCCGAATTTTTGACAAATTTCAGCACATTTTCAACTGGAGTTTTCTTTGTTTACAGTTTTTATAAGGACAGAGAAAGAAACATGTTTAAATAATGAATTTGTCCGTATTGTTATTAAGAAGAATACATTGTTTGCTGTTTCATGTGAGAAATTCTTGAGTCCACAAATGGATCTTCGTGACATTTTAAGCTCTGCTTGAAGTGATAGTTCATATGAGGCTATGCCATTTAATGATATGTGGTTTGAAGGAGTTTTGTTTAAAGAAAATAAAGCAAGAATAGATTTGTAACTGCTAACTCTGAAAAACCCATTTGTTCTTCTGATTCCATTGCTCCAAAATGGCCTGTTTCTTCCCAGCGAGGACACCACACAGCCAAACCTTGTCTTTCGATCAGTGGTCTTTGAGGCACCAACCACATCACTCTTCTATTACAGATTCTTCACCAGTTTATAAAGATGGAATTCCCTTGTATTTCCAACAAGAATGGATATTACCATCCTTTTGAAAGTGTTACAGAATTCAAAAAGAATTCTTGAGAATCCCACAGAAGAAATTAGTCTTAAACCTCTCCATAATGTATAGAAAGAAGTAAGGGGAATTGGAACTTCTTCCCGGAGATTGTCTGAATGGAGAAGCAGGATTAGATCTGATCTTCTGCGCTTTCCTCCAACTTAAATTTCCCCAAATCTCAATACTTGTTCATATCATGCATTTCTACACAGGGATGGGAAGAGGCACACAAATACATATTGTAAAGCTTTAAATATCGTAGATGGCTGTAATTCCATAACCTCATAGACAATTTGTATATAGAAAGCAGATTTATTTTCATTATGTGAGCATGAAAACTAAAAAATAAAAAAGAAGTTTCTATGACTTTAAAGGCCTGAAATAATTTTCTTCTGTGAAAATTGTGTTCTCAAGTTTCATTGCCTTGTAGCAGTTTCCAGCCTAGAGTGAATTTTTATGGTTGAGTCATAAACCTGAAAATCATAGCACTAGTTTATAGGGGAAGGCTGACACTGCTTTAATTACGGTGTGGCAAGGGCAGGGGTGAGAAGTGTGGCGTTAACTCCTTCACCCAGTGCCTCAGATGGAGCTGGGCGTGGTGCTTCCACCCAGAAAATGCAAGCCACTAAGTTTGTACATGGGTCCTGTTTTATTTACGTGTCTTTGCCCCTTCCAAGTAATACTGCCTTAGGAGTTAAAATGAACAGTTTCATTCATCAGATTTGGATGAAAGCCATCTGCCATCTCAGAGTAAACCAACTTTCCTAGGATGTTGGAGCGAGCATACTACAGATTTTGACTTACAAGCTGTATTTTGTAACTGTGATCCCTGGGCTCTTTCTGTGGCTAACTGATTAAAAAGGAGGGGTTTGCTCTTCTGGTTTGTCACCGGGAAATGGCTTCAAAATTTATGCTTTGCAAGAGGAACGTCCAAGGCTTTTGGCTATAACTGCTCATTTGGCAGCATTGCCCATATTTTGATGAACAAGCAAATGATCGGGCACCTGTTTAAGAAGATCAATGAACCATAAGTGGCCTAAAATAACTGACTCATGAAAGCAGCAAAGCTTTTCACAGACATCTCAGGTACCTCAAATATGGAGGCTGCTTTTGCATATTTAGAATATAAACTGCTGAGGGATTCCATCTATGTCCACGCATGTCTTTGGTACATTGGGAACCCTTAAAAACACAAACTGATTATAATGATTTTTTTTTAAAGGAGAAAAAGTAGAGAGGGCATTTTCTTTGTAGTAAGATACCTAAGAAATTTCATCCTAAAATGGTTGAGGAAACAGCCCTAATGAAATAAGCTAAACTGGGACAGATCCATCAAGTCAATAACTACATTAGCAATTACATCCTTTTAGTGAAAAAGCATTCTGAGCCTTGTCTCCACAGCTATTGAGGGGATGTCTCCTCAGCTGTGCTGGGAGCGTCCAATACCTTTGGCTGCCTCAGCTCTCCAGGGCTTTCCTTTAAAGTAGTCGATGGATTAAGTTGGCAGCTAAGAACCGCCAGCCACTAGGGTGTATTGGGACAGTGTCTGGAAGCTCATGGAAAAGTCTGAGAGATTCTCTGTTCAAATAAAGTATAGACATGGATTTGATGGCCATTTCTACATACAAAAATTTCCTCAAAAAATTTGCAAAGTGGGTCATCTTGTTAGTTGAAGACTGACAATGGCAATATGAACGACTATATGCTATTAGGGTTGGAGATGCTGATAAAACACATGTTCAGCCTGTGCTTCACAGAATCATAATCTGTTAGCCCTATAAGGGATCACAGAGAAATGTTGTCCTGTGACTTGCCCAAGGCCACAGAAACTGAGTTTAGACCTCAAGGCATTGGAAAACCAATTAGTGTTGTATAGTACTATTTCTCACTTTATCCTGCTGCTTCATTCTGTTTGGGAAGTAGCCACCAAATGAATAAATTCTGTTCTTGCCCTATTGCTTATTCACTGTGGAAAGTTTTTTCCTTCACTAATTTCCCTTCCCTTTCCTTCCCTCCCTCCCCTCCCCTCCCCTCCCCTCCCCTCCCCTTCCCTTCTCTTCTCTCTTCTCCCTTCCCACCTATGACTACACGATTTTCAGGGATGCTTTGAACATATATTTTCCAAAGGGTATGAACACCACTCTCCCAGAGGGTGGTGTTTTAATTATAGTGCGTAGTTTTCAAGTTAAGTGACAGAGAAGGCAATATTGCAGCAGGATCTGAACCCAGGTCTGCACTGTGAAACAAGGGCCTTCAAGATGCTCTTAACCACAGAATTTTTTTTTTTTGTAGAAACTCTCTTATAGTTATAATATATTTATTATAGTTCAGGATAATTTTTTAGGTATTTTATAATACATCAAAAGCTTATCTTCCTTGTTCTCCTTTTTGACCTGTCATTATAATTGATTTATGTTTGTTGAAGAACACAATATAGTAAACACTGTACCATGCAGGGAGGTGGGTTGAATGTCCACACAGGGTAGTAGAATGAGGATGGGGAACCTTGGACAGGTTACAGAACATCTTGAACCTTAAATCTTTTTTTTTTTAAGGTGTTACTAATTATTACCATACAGGGCTATTAAAAGTATTGGATAAGATCACATGTGTAAAGTGTTTTGATCTGTGGCTGAAAACAAATGCCTTTGATCACAAATCACTTTCTAATTCTAACCAA
>CAUYQV010167144.1:0-10736 GCA_963574575.1 Galagoides demidoff
ACTAGAGATACAAATGAATAAGACACATAGGGCTGTATAAATGAAAAGAAGAAAAACAGATATGCAAACAGATCGATTACAGTGCTATAGAAAGAGAGAAAGTGGTCCATGATTCATGAAGAGCAGAAGATGGAGTTTCTAGAAAGTGCTGCTGAGTAATCCCAGAGGATCTGGACTGGAAAGAAGATACTGAATTGATCATCTGGGAGGTTATTAGTGATCTTGGCAAGAGAAGTCTCCATAAAAGTGGCAAAGTAAGCTTAAAATGGCATAGGAAGTGAATGCAAGGCAGTCATGAGGGGCTGGGTGACTAAAAATTATTATTTTCTGTTTTTTGTCAGTGACTTAAAAGAGGATAGTAGCCTGAGGAGGAGGTTTTAAACTTTTTCAGTAAAAAAAAGTTGCTATTCATGTGTCATTCAGCTCGATAGATAGCTCCTTTAGATCTGAGATACAGTTATTGTTCTAGATCTTAGACAGATAAGGAAGGGGGCAGGTGCCCTACAACGGAACACTGAGTGCTGTGTATATAGGGTGGTAAATAGAGGCTGCTGTGGGAGACTCTAATGACATCTACCCAGGCTAAGTAGGTTATAGAAGTGGTTCTGGGTTAAGTGACATTTGAGCTGAGGCCTGAATGATGAGCCTGGGCATGGGGAGCAGTTTCCAGGAAGAAGGTAGTGCATGCGGAAAGGCTCAGAGGAAGCAAGACCATGTTGCAGAGGGAACTGAAATTAGTTCTGTCTGGCTGTGACTTAGAGCGGGGTGTGGTGGCAGGGAGACACATAAGTTTTAAAGCAGAGCAATAATCTATTCAGATTTGCATTTTATAAAGCTCTCCAGCTGTAGTAAAGCTGGGAGATGAGAGACAGTCTATTACTCTTTTTTTAAAGAAATGTATTTGTAGTTTGATAATGAAATATCTTGTATGAGTCAGGGTCAAGGCAGGAAACATATGTCATACTCAAAAGCGTTTAAATCAGGAAAGTTTGATGAAAGAACTCTATACAGAGTTGAGAGCAGGGTAAGGGACTCACAGTCTAGCGGGAAGTTGAAAAGACAAGTAGATAATATCCTGATTTCTCTCACCTACTTTCTGATCTCTTGCTGGCAGCTCCCATGATCCAAAACCAACCAAAGAGAAGGAAGAAGCCTGGGAGATATTTCATAGAGAACAGTGCAGGGGACAAAGCGCTGAAGGGTAGAGAATGGATGGAGGTAGGGCCAGCACACACCCATTTAGTCAAGGTTCACAAGCTGAAAACACTCTAGATATTTCAAAAAGCAAAGGGATTTCATTCAAACAATTCAGCGCTTCTGAAATCCTGGGAAGAGCCGGAAGGATGGAAGTCAGCAGACTACTGAGTTCAAAGTCACGTCACTTGTGGTAAACATTACTTGTGGTCACTAATATCTGCTCTACATTTCCCAGTCCCCCTATCATTAAGTGGGGTCTCGTGACCAGTTTTAGCCAGAAAAGAAGAGAAGAAGTAATGTGTCACTTCCTGGACAAGACAGGAAAACGCCTTTGAACAGTTTCCTGGACTTTCTTCCCTGCCACAAAGTCACAGAGGAGACTTTGGGTTAAGATGGAGTAGCCACAAGATTGAAGCTGCCCAGATCTGAGTCAGCATGTGGAGAGCAACTGTTTGCTCTGTTACTCCCTCATCCTTGCAGCAAACATTTTGTCCACCAGACAGAAACTTTTCTTGAATTACATTATTAAAAAACAAAAAGTAACAGGCTGTCTCCCATCTCCCAGCTTTACTATAGTGGGAGAGCTTTATAAAATGCAAATCTGAATATATCATTGCTTTGCTTTAAAACTTATGTATCTCCCTGTTATATCCCTGCCACCACACCCTGCTCCAAGTCACAGCCAGACAGAACTAATTTCAGTTCCCTCTGTAACAAGGTCTTGCTTCCTCTGAGATTTGCGGGATTGCTTATTACGACAGCATAACGGTAACCTATTCGGATTAAAATACAGTGTAGCTGGGATGAGAAGCTGACAATGGAACCCTGCTGCTGCTGCTGCCAACACTGCTGGCTTTCATACTCCAGAAAACTATGAGGAGTCTGAATGCCACATACCTGTCATCACACCTTGCTTGCAAGTGACACAGCAGTAGGAAGATAGCAGGCATTTCACTTGCACCTGTTTTTTCATAAGTACATTTGGCAGGCCTTATCTGCACCTAGAACTTGAGCAGGAAGGGAATCTGAGAAATGTGATTTCCAACTTTCCAACTTTTTCCAATAGGACTGCAGAATGTGACTCGAAGTAGCAGGTCTAAGTCTCTTCTCCACTGTTTCTGAAAGGCAGGGAGTGGTTTGCTAATTACCTTTGTCTATTTTCTATTCTGTACCACAGTACCTGGTGGGTATTCAATAAATACTTCTTGAAATCTGCATTTATGGACCAGTGCTAAATGTTACCTCTCAGGTAAAACAATAAGACTGCTAGACATGGTGCTGAGACTACCTGCTGGCAGAGATTTCATAGTACGTTCTTACAGTACCCTCTACTATGAGATGAGACTAGTAGAGATCTCCATTAAAAAGGGGAGGGGATGTGCAGAAAAGAAAGCAACCATACTAAACAATTACAGAATAATTTTGTAAGTTAAAATTAGGCTCAGCTACAAATGAAAGAAAACTCAAAACAACAGTGGCTTAAAGACAGGAGCTCATCTCGTAGTTACTTTAAGTCAGGAGATAAGTCTAGAGCTGGTATGGGAGCTCCATCATCATCAGAGACCCAGGCTCGGTTGCTCTATCATCCTTATATGTGGTTTTCACACCATGGTCTAAGATTACTACTGCCCAAGAGCCACCCTTTATTCCTTCCTTCCTTCCTACCTTCCCCTCCTCCTCCTCCTCCTTCTCTCTCTCTCTCTCACACACACACACTGGGAGTGGGGCCCAAATCTGGCCACCATCTATTTTTCAGTTTCAGTCAGCAAGATGGAAGGAAGAAAGTGTTCTCCAATCAAGAACACTTCCTAGAAAATGCACACTCTACATTTACTTAAACCCCCATTGGTAAAAGACTCGTGAACAGAAGTGACAGAACCAATTCTAGGCCCAGTCCATAGAAACCTCCTACACAGGATCCTCCCTTTTGTATGGAATCTGCTGGTCAGTTTCTAATGTCAAGGGAAACTCTGGAAGTTACATGTTGAAGATGACAAAGCCTCCACAAGCTGGATGCCTAGGTTATGCCCTGACCCCTTCATCTCAACCAGGAATACTTATGTCAAACTGTTATGTCAGTAAGAAACAAACTTTCATTGTGACCTTGCGAGGTATTTTCGCCACAACAGCTAGTTTCAACAAAATTAATAAAAAAAAAATTTTTTTTTTTTTCAAGACAGAGTCTCCCTATGTCACCCTCAGTGGAGTGCGGTGGTGTCACAGCTCACAGCAACCTCCAACTCTTGGGCTTAAGCGATTCTCTTGCCTCAGCCTCCCAAGTAGCTGTAACAACAAGTGCCCACCACAGTGCCTGGAAATTTTTGTTGTTGTTGTTATTGTAGTTGTCATTGTTGTTTGGCAGGCCAGGGCTGGGTTCGAACCTGCCAGCTCTGGTGTATGTGGCTGGCACCCTAGCCGCTGAGCTACAGGTGCCAAGCCAGTATAAAAATGATTAAAGAAGCAAGGTGCTCTTGTAAAGAGCTCAGATTAGTCAGGCATCCAGTAGACAGCAAGAAGACAATTATTGGAGGCTGCAAAAATGGACCCATAACAGGAAATTTGGTAAATAGGGGCTTATGTTGGAGCTCAGAGAATGGTATCAGAAGTATGGTGTTTTGGTGTGCCAAACAGTTTTGAATGAAAGGAAATGGGAAGGCCTTAGAAGCCGCCTCAGAGCCAAGAACTTTCTTTCTTTTTTTTTTTTTTTGAGACAGTGTTGAGATTTTGTCGCCCTTAGTAGAGTGCTATGGTGTCATAGCTCACAGCAACCTCAAACTCTCAGGCTCAAAAATTTCTCTTGTCTCAGTCTCCTGAGTAGCTGGGACTAAGGGCACTGGCCATAATGCTGAGCTATTTTTAGAGATGAGGTCTTGCCCTTGCTCAGGCTGGTCTGGAACCTGTGGGCTCAGGCAATCCACTTGCCTCTCTGCCCTCAGAGTGCTCCCTGGGACGAGGAGTGTAATCCTCCCAGGATTATAGGCATGAGCCACCTCGCTGGCCCAGAACCAAGAACTTTCTAATCTCTTTGTTGCTCCTCCCCATGCACAGAGAAGGGCTCTCTCTGGAAGTTTCTTTATTTGACTGAGAAGAGAACTTCCAAAAGAAATGCCATTGTCTTAAGATTCCTTCCCTAGGATTCTCATTAAATAGCCAGGAAAAAATTAACCACTGGAGAAGAGAAAAGACTAAAACATGTCACTGCCCAGATAGATTTTTTTAAATCTATTTTTCTGACAGCAGATCTGAGAGATTACCTGGGAAACTGCATAGTAAAACAACCTTTGTTTGCAGTGCAATTCTGCTCCTTATCTTCCGGTAACTTGTCCCATTCAGTTTCCAAAAGGAACTATTCATAAACTATTATCTATTCCTGGCGCTCATTCAATTCTCCAGAAAATAATTTACTACCCCTCACAATTGCCCATATTCTTTTTTTTCTTTTTTTCCAGGTGAAGAGGATATTTAAGCCTTAGCCATCTGGCTCTTCTTTGAGCCTCATGTGCAGGACTACCTTGTCTGTGTGTATGTTAATAAATTTTTTTCTCCTGTTAATCTGTTTATTATCAATTGTTCCAGTGAAGCTTTAGAGGGCAGAGAGGAACCTTTCTTTTTTCGAGATGGTCCACCACAACACCCAGCCATTTTTTGGTTGCAGCCATCATTGTTGTTTGGTGGACCCGGGCTGGGGATTACGAACCTGCCACCTTAGGTGTACATGGCTGGCGCCTTAGCCAATTGAGCCACAGGCACCGAGCCAAGAGAGGAAGCTTTCTTATTGACTTCATACCTACAATAATTTGGAAGGAAAATAAGGTGCCTACAAAGCCTGTAGCTCCAGAAGAGGTTGGAAGATGAAATGTTAGTAGGTTGTGTTTCCTGCCTGTATTTAGCAAGACATTAGAACCACGAGAGGAGCTCATGCAATAATTAGTAGATTTGCAAGCATTAAAAAAAAAGGGATATAGAAAGTACTGAAATTTGGAGTCTCACGGGGTTGGAAAAATTAACTGCTTCATACTTCAAAGAATAGGAAATAAGATTGAAAAAGCTGGGTGGTGCCTGTGGCTCAAGGAGTAGGGCGCCAGCCCCATATATTGCAGGTGGTGGGTTCAAACCCAGCTCTGGCCAAAAACTGCAAAAAAAAAACACAAAAGATTGAAAAAGCTTTTGAGCCACAAGGGCCTGTTAAGACTAGCCCTAAAGCAAAGATTTTACTTAGGGTAGGGCCTTTACATTTAAGTCTGATGTCCTCAAAGTAGCCACCTTAACTTGAGATGAAGAGAGGCATAGGGGTGATGAAGGAAAGAAATCAATCAGGACTGAGAATTATCTCTAGGAGACGTTATTGTTACTGGCATATTGAACTAACTGGAAGCAGGTAGATCTGAAAGGTTTTCAGTTTTTGAGGGACTGTATTTCTAAAGAAATCATGAGCCTACACTAAAAGCTGTATTCTCCCCAAAGAAGAGAATGTTCCTCAACACTCACTCACTGTGAACGTGGGCTTAGAGGAAAAACTTCCAGTCGGCAGGGCCACTGAACATAAAGGGCAGTGGAAAAGGGGGCTCCTTGCAGGGATAGGAAATAGGGGATAGCCAAGGAGCATCCTTCACTGCCAATTCAAGGCCAGGACAATGCCTCCCTGGAGAATTACATTTTTGCGGTGGGCTAGTGTCTCCCTTTTTCCTCTTAACCACATGCAAGTATTCACTGTAATACATTTGTTCCATCATTACGTACTGGGTGTGAGTAGGGGAAGGTATCTTGTTAGTCCATCCATTACCATAGAATTCCTCATGCTTGGCAGTACTGAACTATTGGGACAGACAGTTCTCTGTTGTGGGGCTTCCTCTGTAAGGCACAATGTTTAGCAGCCTTCCCAATCTCTGCTCTACTCTCTCCACCAGTTTCCAGTAGCGTCTCCCTCATTCCCAGTTGCACCAATTAAAAATGACTCCAGACACTACCTGGTATCTCCTGTCATCAGGAGACATTAAAACCAAAATATTATATTTTGTTTAGCTGGACACCTAGAAAGCATTTTAAAAATTAACGTTATTTCTCTTTTTACATCAAAGTTACAGAACTTCCAGGTACATTTTTTTTAACCTGTTAAACATATTTGTATAAAACATGCTCATTGAACAATTAAAATACAAAAATGAAATATCATCTATGACTATCTAAGACAAAGACCCTGTTTCCCATAATATCTTTGGAGCTCCAAGTTAAGTGTACATATGATTAGAACTCTGAGATGAATCAGAGGTATGACTCAACAACAATGTATATCAATAAAGGAATTCCCAGGTATTTTTTTTTTTTTAAGGAGTTCCCAGTTTTAATCCCACTTCTGCTTCTGGTCATTTGATTTTGAACAAGTTACAACTTCCTAGAGCTCATTCTGTTCTGCAAAATGAAGGAAATAGTCTGGGCCAGAATTGTCCGATAGAATTTTGTGCAATGATGGAAATATTCTCTGTTTGTCCAATACAGTAGTAGTCACTAATCACATGTGGTGATTGAACACTTGAAATGAAGCTGGTGTGACTAAGGAACTGAATGTCAAATTTTGTTTAATTCTAATTAATTTAAATAGCCACAACTGGCTAATTAACATTAACATTATTTCTCTTTAAGAGAAAGTATAGACTCAGTCTCATTCACTCACTCCGCAAGTGTAGGAGTACCTACAACCTGTCAAACATCAGGCTCATGGGGAAGGTAGGTCATCACAATGTTTTTGCCCTTAAGGAGTTAACATGGAGAAAACAAAGCACTTTTAATACATACGCTTCAATAAGCATATGCAAAAAAATACTGTGCATTCCTAGAGGAGGGACAGTAACATCCCCCAGGCCCTCTCAGCCCTAAAACTGAATTATTTTCAGTTTTTGAGGAACTGCTGTTGCTAAAGAAATCATGAGCCTGTGTTAAAAGCTGCATTCTCCCCAAAGAAGTTATGTCTGAGATGTCTCTTCTCTAACGCCTTCTCCAGCTCTAAAATTATAGGAATGTAACTCAACAGATATTTACTGAGTACTAACTTTCTGTTCAGCTCTTTCTAGGTGCAGGATCATCACTTAGAGATAGTAGCTAATAAGGACTACCACCATTTTTTATTTTGCTCATTGATTGATTGATTCAATGTGGAGAGTTTCTCCGTATAAAGCACTGTGCTAGGCACACGTGAAAAAAATGAATTAGATGATATCTTAAAGGTGATCTCAAAGAT
Organism: Galagoides demidoff; assembly: GCA_963574575.1. NCBI lineage: Eukaryota > Metazoa > Chordata > Mammalia > Primates > Galagidae > Galagoides > Galagoides demidoff. The sequence goes on from CAUYQV010167144.1 coordinate 7,433, forward strand.
TCCTATTGAAACACAGACTTTAACTATGTTTTTCAGGAAATGAATTACCAGATTCTGGGTTCTCTTTGGCCATAAGAAGAATTGATTCTGTTTCAAGTGTTATTTCAACTACCTAGAGCCAAATCAGCAGCATTGCCTAGTATTAATAATAAAGTGGAAATGAAAGAATTTGGCTCATTTATCCATTAAAAACTACACACAAGCTTTGCAATAGAATGTATTGGTTAGAATAAATAATTTGAGGATGATTTCTGAGAAAAGATTCTTTTTTTTTTGCAGTTTTTGGCTGGGGCTGGGTTTGAACCAGCCACCTCCAGCATATGGGGCCGGCGCCACCCAACCCAGATTCTTTTTGAAGGTACTTCTTTCTTTTTTTGCTGGTGTCTAGCTACAATATCAAGTTCAGTATTTTAAAACTGATATGATGTTACCTCTTATTTATTGGATATGTATTTATTTTTTCAACTTTATTTAGTTGGCCAATATGCAAATATTGCTATGCTATTCAATTAGAGACCACAAAAGCAAGTAAGAGTTGGACCTTCTGAAGGAGTTAATGGTAGGGAAACGGAAGAAAGTTGAAAAAGATGCATTTGCGTAACTACCTTCAGAATACTTGAGAGGAGGAAGCAATCACTTCCAGATGGGACATTAAGAAAAGGCTTTGTGGAGGATGTGGCATTGCGCTAGACCTTGATCCTTACAGGAAGTATAGGATCTACAAGGGCAGAGAAGGAAGGAAAGGCCATTTCCAGGGCAGGAAAGCACAAAGTTAGGGAGGCGAAGAATCTGAGTTAAAACAAAGGAAAAACACAGCTATGAAAAAGTAGAGGAAAATCAGATTGAAAACATGGGTTGTGTCCAGAGCCAGGTTTTAAATGCTAGGCTGGAGAGTTTAGACTTTATTTTACAGATGTTAAGACATTTGAGCCAGGGAATGAAAAAAATAAGAACAGTTTATTAAGAAAATTAATCTGGCAGGAGAATTCAAGATATTTGGTGGTGGAGAGGGGCTAAAGGCAGGGACCAGCGAGAAGACAATAGGTTATGAATCTCTGAATTAGGGTACTAGCAGGAGATTAGGAGGGAGGGGACTCATGGGAGGTTACTGTAAAACTAGAATCCATAGAACCTGGCAACAGTGATGCAATAAGGGTAAAGAAGTAAGAAATGACTCCAATATTATAAATCTCTGTGTCAGAGAGGGTGGATATACTTTAAGCAATTTTAGGAAATGCTGGAGGAGAAACATATTTAGATTCATATAAAAAATATGCTCTGTGAGGAAAAATTTTTACACTACATTCTGGAATATATATATATATATATATTCACTTTTATTGATGCTAGTGATGAAAATGTAAAGTGCATGGGGAGACATCTGTAAGTTTTGCACTATGATAATAATCTGAGTGTCCAGGTTACTTAAATCAGTGTTGTTCCCTTTATTACGTAATCATATTTATGTTCTCAGACTGATGATTTGGAGAAATGTTTCCTATAACCTTAACTTGACCTTCCTGGTTAGCCAAGTGTCTAAGGTATATAGATTTTCTTGCTGCAGTCAAACTCTTTAGCCAAGGAGATTCTTAAAATAGCACAAAAGATCTTCGTCATTCACAACAGCAAAAAGTTTCCATCCATGGATGGACTTGATTTGAGCTTTTAGTTCATATGCTCTTTGAACATTTAAATTGAGGGACTTTTTAGATTAAATCTAGAGTGGTTAATATAATAAAATAAATAGCCCACAATACTGATATGAAATGAAAGACAATTTCTCAGAAGGCATACTCCTTATTATCTCAATCTTTCTAAAGGATATTCAGGTTTTAGTAGAATTAAGATAAATTTTTAAGGGTTTAACAACAATTTTACTGGAGCACTTTCTCAATAGGTGGATAGAGAAGGTCTGTTATTATAAGGGAGTTCATTTGTAACAAAAAATATCTTTAGCAGGGCCTTATTCCATAACTACGGAGTTTCATTTTCAATCTGGAAAGAATTACAGTAGGAATTTGAAGTAGGCCTATTTAGTATGGTACCTATAATGACATATTTAACTTTACTGATTTTTAATTCTCTTTCCGTTTTAAGAGTTATCTTTATAAAAGGTTATTTTGGGTTTGTTAGTTTGTTTGATGGAGAGGAGGGCCTAGATGTAAGGTATGTTGAGACACCCAAGGACCGTTTCCTTTCTTTGGCATTTTGCTTCAAAATACTAAGAAGAGATGGGGGATCATCATGTGGGAACAGGAAGGTTGCTACATGTTTGGCAAATCAGCATGGCCATAGGAAATTGCAGTATGATCTCACTCTGGTAGTTTCAATATGAAGCAAAACAAACAAAAAACCAGAACAATAATAGTAGGTGATAATAGAATTTTTTTCCCCCAATGACATGCAGGAAAAAAAGCTGAGGTAAATGAATGAACAATTGATTTAAAAGCAAGTTCTACCAATGTTATCTAGTGTTTTGCTTCAACTATTGACTTTATTTTTAGTGCAAATTTGATTTCTTTCTTTTTTTTTTTTTCTTTTTGGAGACAGAGTCTGAGTTGCCCTGAGTAGAGTGCAGTGGCGCCACAGCTCACAGCAACGTCAAACTCTTGGGCTCAAGTGATCCTCTTACCTCATCCTCCCAAGTAGCTGAGACTATAGGCTCCTGCCACAACACCCAGCTAGTTTTTCTATTTTTAGCAGAGACAGGGTCTTGCTCTTGCTCAGGCTGGTTTCCAACTCCTGGGCTCAAGCAGTCTACTGCCTCGGGCTCAGATTTGATTTCTTAACACGTACCTTAGCTAATCAAACATCTTCATCTGTGGGATCCTTTTTGGGGGGGCCAAATTTATTGGCCTGGACTAATATGATAAACCGGTAACAGAGCGAGAATGATTTTGCACACTCCAAGATAGAAGCTGTTAGTAAGAGAGAGATATAGCAGTAACGTGTTATAGAGGGGGCAAGACAGGAGGAAGGGACTCTAACCCAACTGTCTTTGCTGGTTAGAGTGGCATTTGGTATTTGATATTGAAGAATACAGATATGCTTTGATTTACCTTGTAGATGTGTTCCTGAAAAGTTGTATATAAACTGATATTTTTAGTTGTTATTCATATCTGAATGGCTACATTATATTTTCAGAATTCCTTTATCGCTGATGGATTTTTTTTTTTTTGAGACGGAGCCTCAAGCTATCCCCCTGGGTAGAGTGCCATGGCATCACAGCTCATAGCAACCTCCAACTCCTGGGCTCAAGCGAGTCTCCTGCCTCCGCCTCCCAAGTAGCTGGGACCACAGGCGC
>CAUYQV010167145.1:0-14276 GCA_963574575.1 Galagoides demidoff
AACTCGCCACCTTAGGTGTATGTGGCTGGCGCCTTAGCTGATTGAGCCACAGGTGCCAAGCCAATCAATTTCTAAAGTTCTTGAATCTTTAGAACACAAAGCAACATTGGAACAGTCAATTACTATGAATGACAAAAAAAATATTTTTTGGCACTGATTCTTAGAAAGAAAACAATACTTACTGATTTAGAATTTCTAGGCTCCAGCACCAGTGACAGTTTGTAAATATCATCTTCTGTGTGATAGAGGTCCAGAGAAAGCTACAATCATGTTAGAAGGGACAAAAAATTATGTTGCACGGTATTTATTCATTTACGTTGCTGAAATACATTTCAAATTGAAGGTTTACATTCAGTAATTTGAGTGAATGAAGAACAACACACAGCATGCAGAGGTGAAAAATGAAATTTAAAAAAGAAAACGTTAATCCTGGTGTCCTCATCAGCATCCATAAGACCATTGGCTCAATTTCTCCACATTTATGAAGCCTCTCCTCGGTGGCACATGTTGAGTTACAGGGGAGGGACACTTGATGATTACAGGCCGCAATCAGGGACAGATGCATAAAATAAGACTTGGAAATGTGATAAATGCAGCCTTACAAGTATGATTAAAGAACTGTGGAAATAAATGAGCAATTAACTAAGTTCCTATTCTTTGACAGCATTGCGCTAAGTCTTGGTGCCCCAAAAGAATATGAAATCATTTCCTGCCCTCAAGGGCCTCACAATTTACTTGCATAAATAGGACCTGAACACAAAAAGATATGTTCACACCAATAAAAAACAGCAGTGTGAAGTGTGAGGTGAGCAGCCCCACTCCAAGTGGGGTAAGAATCATATAGGAAGGCAGCAAAGAAGATGCATAAGGGCTGGGGTATTGTAGTTGGGCAGGCCTGGGTTGAAACACTGAGCCTGCCACAGGCTCTGTAGCCTTTAGCAAGTTACTGCCTCTCTGAGACTCAGTGTGTACATCTGTAAAATGGGAATGATCATAAAAGTCCCCACTGAGTTGGGTTTGGATCAGGATCAAATGAAATTATGCAGAGAAAGTACTTCACACAGGGCCTGGTACATGGTGACATCTCCAGATATGCTATCTGGCGGTGTTGGTATTATTATTATTATTATAATTGTTATTAATTATATTATTATTATGCATAGGGGCCACTGGAAGTTGAAGTGATCAGGATGGATTCATGGAGGTACTGGTGAACTGGGACTTACCCGGTAAGAGATGGGTGAATAAGGAGGGAGAGGAAGGTCAGTATAGGCAAGGACAACGTTAGACCAAGACTGGAGAGCATGGATAAAATCTGTAAAGCCTGAAACACACGTTTCCACTCACCTGAAATGGAAGTAGTCATAGGGCTTAAGGTAAGTTACCACCCGTGTCCTTCCATGCTAGGACACTGCACAAATCACACCACTTCATCAGTAACAAAGATAGTTAAATACCAGCTCCTTTCTTTGACCACTGAGGCATGAAGAATTTCCTCTAACAAACCTTACTGAAGATAAAGGCATGAGGAATGTGGGTGTGGAGAGAGGAAGAAGAGAAAGAAGGGAGAAGAAGAGGAGGCTCCCAGGCAAAGGGTGTTTGTCAGGAATTTATTTTTTGTTTTACTGCCTTTAAAAAAAGAAGTTGGCATCCTAAACTTTTATTTCTGAACCATTCGGTCCTTCAACAAATATTTATCAATCATCTAATATGCACCAGGGAATATTCTAGTCACTGCTCTAGCAGGAACTGAATACATTTAAGTTAAGGACTTCATATATCAGGTCATATATTGTTTTACCTAATTTTTGTCACCCGAGGTTTCTAAACAAGAGAACATTGACTTTATGTCGGCATCATTTCAGATAATGAAAATCCTGTTCACAAAGAGCAGATCTTGTCTCCACCTTCCCCTGAGCAGCAATCACTCCTACCTCCAAGGGCTCTGCCTTTTTACAGGAAAAGAATTTATCCACGTGTCGCAAACAAATGCCGTTAGGAGCCAGCCCCTTATAGCAAGGAGTGACGTGCAATGCACAGAAGGAACATTTGGGTAGCGATATCGGTCTTATTTGGACAAAAGGAGCCTTTGCACGTGTAATTAACTTAGGGAACATTCCTCTTAGCTCTACAGTAGGAAAAATTTGTGATGGAAAATTGGATCTGACGCTGGGTCCTCGTTTCAGGAAGCAACAGGGAGAAGTGTGATAGTGGGTCTGTGATGAGCAGGGGACAGCCACTGCTCAGGTATGGCAAATTCTTGCCAGTCTGACACTGGATCTCGAGAGCTCTTCTGATTTGTCAAGAGAAGCCAGAAGTCTGGAGCTGTGTATGAACTATTCCAATTTTTAAACACTGGCCACTGACAATTTTTTTACAATTATAAAGTGGGGCCACATAAGGCACACCAGCCATGGCAGCTGCCGCACACCATTTTGTAAATTCCGCAACGCATAACTGTGCTGGGCTCTGGGGGGCGCCCACCTGTCTTCTCCATCTCTGTACCCCTGGTGCCAGCTTGTAGCTTCCCACTGTGAAAGTTACATGAATAGAAAACACAGTGGCTTCTTCCTTTGGAATTCTTTGCTACCATGAGTTAATCCACCTGACTCGGCCAGACTCCGTCCCCAAGTCCTATGATGATGGGTACCGGCATCAGCAGTGGCACCGAAGCATCCAATCAGAAACCACAGAAGCCACATGCTAATTTGGGGAGGGGCTCCTCCAAAAGAAACAGAACATCCTTGTGTATTTTCATGTGTCAAACGGACGGATAACTGGCCCAGTGATGCAAATGCTTTGTTCATCTCCAAACATTTGCTCCTACTTACTAGGGGTGTGAACCTGGGCAAGTAATTCACCTTCTTGAGTCTCAGACTCCTGATCTGTAAAATCACAAAAATAGGTCCGTCCCAGGATTGTGGTGAAGATTCAGTGAGTGCATGTGTGTCCCACGGGGTTTGTTTAGAAGGTCACAGAGGCAGTGTTTGGCTCTCAGGCAGTGCAGCAGCCAACTTCCACTGGCTCATGGGTGAATGTAACGTTGCCCTGGAGCCCTAACTCCAGCCATCTGTGCTGTCCAGCCCTGGTCTACTTCCTCTCTCCTATCTCTGTGTCTCACAGACCTGCCCCAAGAGTGATCTGTCCTACTTTTACACACCCTTTGTGTAATATGGGCAGCTTGCCCATGGGATTTCTAGAACATTTGCTTTTGCTAACACACTTTGAGTCTGGTTATTTAGCAGCCAATCCTGACATCAAAGATGGCGACAGATTCAGGCTTCACATTAGGTTCTACATTGGCTTGACTATTAATTACAAAATAAAATGCACTTGGGTATTGAACTACCTCCACTCCCCAAGTTTGAAACCATTCTTCTTCTTCTTTTTTTTAAATGAGGCTGTAAAAATACAGGGGCTTTCCAGTTATTTGCATGCACTCAGAATGGTAAAAGTAACTGATAGGGCTAAAAATACTATCAAAAGATTCAGACTGTTTCATAAACCATGAACCAGAAGCATCAGCTTTTGAAGTTCCTTGTTACATGAATTGGGATCACAAGGGGAGTCTGGAGATCTTCCCTGAAAGGGGGAGCATGTAAACCCCAGGACTTTGATGGTGTGGTTCTCTGCTGCCTCAGGGGCCAAAGACACTGTGATAATAAGGACAGATGGTCCCTGCCCTAGTAGATTTTAACCTATAATTAACTCCTTTGCTAGATATCCATGAAGAGGGAGGGAAAGAGGTATTATTGCATTTGTACAGACAAGAAATAAAGTAAATCAGATGTCAGCAGCAGGCCCCCATTAGCTGGATGGCAGAAGTTTTCCATTTATAAGCCTTTTGTACTTTATGAATTTTGATTTCTTCTCTTTTAAAAAAGGAAGAGGCCTGGGTAACTACACTCATTGCCTGCAGACTACATCACAGGGTTTTTGTGAGAATTTACCAAGGAAGTGTTTGTGAAAAGTGTAATCAAACTTTAGGAGAAAGTTCAAGTATTGCAACACGCTCCGTTGACCAGGCAGGTGATAACTGCTGATTGACTTAAGCATTCCCTTTTTCTACCCTCTAGGCACTCAATCGTGTATTGGTTGCCTCACTTGGCATCATGGTTAGATGAGAACAATCACTTTGGGCAAAAATTTATTTAGAGCTCTGGGGCAAATGAATCTCCTGCTAAAGTGCTGTGCCTATGGACACCCTCCCGTGCATTTGGGCCACTGCAGTCAATCCTATGGTTCCAATCCAAGTATGTTCTGTTCTTTATAAGATGGGCACTAGCTCCAGAGAACACATGATTGAAGTATTAGTTTTCCTTTGTCACTCTCAGTAGAGTGCAATGACGTCATAGCTCACAGCAACCTCAAATTCTTGGGCTCAAGCAATCCTCTTGCCTTAGCCTCCTGAGTAGCTGGGACTACAGGTACCCGCCACAATGCCCAGCTGTTTTTAGAGACAGGGTCTCACTCTTTCTCAGGCTGTTCTCAAACTTGTGAGCTGAAGCAATCTACCCTCCTCAGCCTCTCAGAGTGCTAAGATTACAGGTGTGAGCCACAGCGCCGGGCCCTCAGTTCTCATATTGAAGAGATTAACTCACCAGTGGTCAGGAAGAATGAATGTAGATTCCCATGCACTGAACTTTCTCCTTGGTTATGGAGAAGAAAGGATCTTGGTTTTAAGTAGAAACTGGCTTGATGTCCAGTCAGTCACACACAGAATTAAGCTACTGATGAGCCCCCGGGCTGGTCCACGTATCACAGAACAAGATGGATACTTGGTTCTTTACTCTGAGGGCTCCACCATCCCTTATATCTGGGGATTCATAGAACTTTAGAGCTAGAAAAGACCTCAAAAATGAGCACAAAACCCTTATGAAAGAGCCAAAGCCGAGGCTGGTTAGCAAGGAGACAAAGTTTAACAACCACAGAGGCAGGGCTCAAAGCAAGACCTCCCATCTAGGATTTTGCCCCTGCACTATAACACTGAAGTTATCAGATATGGGGCTTGGTGGTTTCTAAATTTTCCTTCAAAGAGAGAGAAAGAGAAGAGGTATTCTAGCATCCTTTTCATTTTTTCTTTACTTTCTAGCAAAAAGAAATTTATTTATTTTTTTGACTGGGGCTGGGTTTGAACCCACCACCTCCAGCATATGGGGTCGACACCCTACTCCTTTGAGCCACAGGTACCACCTGCAAAAAGAAATTTTTTCTTAGTTTTTATTTTTAGAGTTTACCCCTGAAATTTCATTGAAAATCTTTCAAGACAGTAGAACCTCCATAGACGACACCTCCCTACATTGACTTCCCTGAGTTGACCTAATTTTTAGAGACTGGACATGCACCAGTGTGTGTATCAATACAGCAGGCCTAGTTCCTTCTGTTGACCACCTTGGTATGTTGACCAGTTTGCTACAGTCCTTTGAGTGGTCAACTCACAGAGGTTCTACTGTATTTCTCTAAATACCCATTTGTTTGTCATAGTGTTGCTTGCTGCCTTTATAACTCAAACTTAATTTCCCTACTCCATGACTGTCTTTTACGGAGATGAGAAGTTGCCCAAGTGATGAGAAGTTGCCCAAGTGTAACTTCTGCGACAGTTTGCTCAACCTGAGGCTCCGCTCCAAGACTGGTCTGCAGACGTCACCTGTGCCTGTGGGTTTTGCTGTCTGATTGGGGCTGCAATTCTGGTCACTTATTCATGGAAACAGATTTGCATGGCAAAAGATTGATAAATGCAGGTGCTTGGGTTATTATGAGTAGGGTCTTATTCCTCCAGTAGAGAATGTCTGTGTGTGTGCTGTTTGCCACACAAACCCCCTGAGATTTTTTTTCTATTCTCAATATTGAATTGACTGCAGTTCAGTATTGCAGTCAAGTTTCAGATATGACAGCGTTAGAAACCCAAACAGGGCTATTGCACCTCTACTTGCAGGGAGGTGAGGGAGAGAGAATTTGGTTCTGCTTCTTCCTCACACAAGGAAGCAACAATGGGAAATGTTCTCCTCTACACACATGCTACATCCCCAAAGTTCTAGGACCTGGAGACCAGCTAAACATGTCATGGATGCCACGGTTGTCCAAAAACCATAAGTGGTAGATGAATTCCTTTGGTCTGAGTCACATTACTTCTAAATGCAGCATGCAATTCATCTACTGGGTTCTTAAAACATGCCGTGTTCTGTGAGAGCTGCTGGGGATGTGATATACAGGCAGGCAAACAGAAGAAAAAATCAGATGCAAAGTGACAACCTCTCTAGTGAAGGAAAATACAAAGCTTTTCCTTATTCCTATTTCCTGCTTTGGAGGAGAGCAGAGAAGGCTCCAGAATGATAGAGGCTTTTGAATTTGAACTGGCCACAGGCACGGAAAGGGATGAGATTTTTCAAGAAAGCGCAAAGGCCAGGAAGCCGAAGGCAGCGTTCTGGGATGGAAAGTACAGCTCCAGTACTCAAAGGCAGGTGTGCTGTGGGAGGCTGGCTGATGGTCAGAGAGCTGAAGGACGTCAGAGGCTGCTGGGAACTACATCCCGGTGGCTGGGACAGGGAGATCCCAGAGGAGGTCCTTGCATCACTGCAGGCTTCAGCTAAAGCAGCACAGTGAGGATAAAGAGCAGCAGATGCTGTGAGTGATGAGCTGGATGCATGTGATGGAGAAGAGTGAGTCCAGACACTGGCCTGGAGGAGCCCGTCTAAGAACTCCAGAGGCAGAGCTATACGACCAGAGGCTGGGCCCCTCTGAACAAAGGGAAATTTCTTTGCCCCGCAATTTGCTATGGGTGTGAGGTTTCTTTCCCCTTGTCCTTCGAGATTTCTTCTCATCTACTGATCCTGAAACAAGTTTCCCCCCAAAGGGACTTGCTGTGCCCTGAAAGCGAGGAGCAGTTGAGTTAATCAGCACAAACTCAGCCCCTTGGAACTCACCGTGAGCAGGTTGATCAAATCCATGTTGGGTTCTAAGTGGTGAGAGGCGCTCTGCAGGGAGACCAGTTCACTCAGGGTGACGGAGAGCTGGTGCATTTTCACAATGTTCACTTTGTTCTCCTCAGTCCAGTCCGGGAAAATGACATGGACTGCTATCAAGTCTTTCAAGTGTACTCCAAGAATGGGGATTTTGAAGCCATCGCAGTCAGCAAAGGCCTTGCGGTAATTGCAGTAATTGCCGTTGGAGGAGACTAACTCTGTCATTTCATTCCAGTTCTGGGAACAGATGGAAAAGTAGAATTTTCAGGCAGTCTCCCCTTCTGCCCACCCCTGGGCCCTGCAATGTGTGGCTAGGAAATTCCTCAGCTACTGAGAGAAGTATCAATTGCACCGACGTTGATGCAGAAAAATATTAACCAGGAAAAAGAAAGCTAGAAAAATGTCCTAGGCCTGGCTGTGAGGTGGGCAGGCTGTTCCATTCTGCTCTAAAACGGAAACAGCCTGCACCTCTGAGTGCCCTCTAGGGATGTTGGGATCCCTCACTATGATGTGTTAGATGGCATCACGGATACTTCAGTTTTCTGCAGTTCATGAACGTGTTACAGTCCACAAATTCAGACAGAGCATATTAAAATGTCTGAGTTGTTCCAAGGAAGTTGCATCCTAGATATTACTTGAGGTTAACCTGGGACACTATGGGGTTAGGAAAAGTTGCACTGAGGAGTGAGATAGCTGTGGTTTGGACTCCATTCACTAAACTACAAGGGGGACCTTGAGAAGTCACTACACTTTTGAGGGGGCTCGGTTTCCTTTTCTTTCCATAATAAAGAGAAGTTCAAATACATAATTAAAAATTGGTGGTTCCAACTCTTTGTAAGCCTCTATCAGATTTTTATTCTTTACAACATTAAAAAATATTCTCTGCTTTTTACTTGAAATTTAATACAAAGCTAAAAGAAAATAAAACACTTACATAATGAGTCCCATTGTACTTGGAATGAGTGCAGAGTTTGAGGTCAGACAATGGTGCTTCTGTGGCTTTCTTTCTCTGGTCTATATGGACAAGTTATTATTGGTTGCTTAACAGTAACCAGACCTTTCTCATAGCTCCCAATTTTGATTACTCTCTCCCAAATCAGCCCATGTGACTCAGACAAAACCTTTTTCATTCCCTGGACCAAGAATGGGTTCTCACTTTACCATCTGAGTAATCCCACCCCTCTGGTTTGTCATTGGTTCAGGAATACAAGGTTAAGCCAATCAGTACATTGTATTCTTCTGGTTACTGTTATTGGTCCAGAGGTGGACACATGACTTAAGATGGCTCCATCTGTTGAAAAAGATCTTTAGTTCTATGGGGGCAGGGTTGAGGTGAGAAATCTTCCTTATATTCAACTGTCATGAACAAGGGAACAGAAGTTCCCTGTGGCTGCAGACAGTGCAATCAGGAGGGAATCCAGTCTGATGAAACAAATAGACAAAGACCCCTGATACTCAGAGGAAGGCAGAGCAAATGAGTCGGATCTCTGACCAGACCAGGCCCAGGATCTTTTCTGACTTTTCTTAGATAATATAGTTCCTTATTGTTTAGTCAAGTTATAAGTTTTTTCCTTTTTCTTTTTAATCTCAAGCCAAAAGTGTCCTCATTGAAACAGCAAAATATACTCTCACAAGAGAATATTTTCAGAAAGATGCTCCTTTTTTTGCTCTATCAGGAAAACAATTATTATTGTGGTCCAAAAATAAATGCAGCAGAAAAGATTGATTTGGAAAATGATCATTATCTTTAAAAATATAAACATATATTTTTTTATTCTGATAATTCATCTATAAATCTGAGGGTTTCTAAGGCTATCTCTTCCCCTTCCATGATATCTTCCAACGTGCTAAGCACACTATTATGAATAGAGTGGGCCTTCAGTGATGTATTTCAAGAGGGTAGGATAAGAACCACAGTAGAACCTCCTGAGTTGGCCACATCCTCATATTGACCACTTCCTTAATTTGACCTAAGTTTCATAAAGTGGACATTCACCACATGTACTTAATGGAAGTTCCTTGTGGAGACCACCTGGGGCAGCACCTATGGCTCAAGGAGTAGGGTGTTGGCCCCATATACCGGAGGTGGTGGGTTCAAACCTGGCCCTGGCCAAAAAAAAAAAAAAAAGACCACCTCCAAATGCTGACCAGCTTGTGGTAGTCCCTTGGGTGGTCAACTTACAGAGGTTCTTCTGTCTTATTCACCTTGTACCCTCCATGTGTAACACAAGGTCTATCACACAGTAAACGCCACTTGTTGGATGTTTACAATTATAAAATGTTAACAGTATGTCCAAGCATTCTTACTGGGACATCTATGACCACTTCCAACCTGTTTTTCCAGGTGGACTCAGCTGGTTGGCTATTGTCTTTCTATTTTGTCCCCCATGTGTAACCTGCCACAGTTTGAGAGGGAAACTTTCCCACTTTGAGTGTTGTCTCTTTGGAATACACCAAACCTAAGCAATTTATGAATGAATATTTTACTTATGATTAGGACCAAATCGACTATACCTTTGTAACTTCTGAAGAAAGATGAGAATGGGTCTCCTTGAGGCGGGAAATGGAACTATGACTAAGGCCTCCCACCACCGCCATCAGCGTGTTAAAATTTTTGAGCTGAAGGAGCTTCTGCAATAAAAATGTTAACATCAGTACTTTGTAAGGCTTTTTGAAGTATTCAGAACTGTCTGTATTATAGGTGAATGCATGCACAATTATAATATGGAGCAAGGAAAAAGTAACATTGAGTTAAAATGAAGCATGAACAGAATCCATCAGAAAAGTATATCAATTATTTCACAGAAAAGTAGCTACATTAAATATTTCTAAGAATTGCCTTTTGAAAGCAATTTTCTTGCATGAGAGGAGCATAATTTAGACATCAGTGAGTAGTTAATTGTCCTACGCCTTTACTTAGGAACACTAAATTTCCTCAACAACTTATCTCAATAGAGGGAGTGAACACCTTGAATCTGAGGACCACAGTCTGATTACCGGACATACCTTTGCAACATTAATAAACTTTGTGATGACTTCTGCCCTTTGCTGGGGGGTTGGTTTGCTAAGAACCATCAACTGGACCCACTTAGAGATTCCATTAAATAAAGCAATAGATCTCTCCAAGGTTGGATTATTCTCCAGGCAGCCATGGATGACATAGCTCTGATAATCGGTGAACTAGTAAAGGAAGATTCAGAGATTCCAAATTATAATGGAGACTGTACAAAATTAAAAATAAGAATATTGCATGGAAGAGGTGAGATATTATTTCATGACAGCATAATAATTTCTTTCATGTCACATTTATAATGACATGCTACAAGTTTGAATATATGTGTTCCTTTATATTATTTTGCTGCATTTCAAACCTCACTCCCCCACCCTTGGTCATCAGACACAGACATACACTACAACACATCCCAGTGTTGCTGGGGGAGGAAAGGGCAAGATTCAGAGTCATAGCCCAGTAGTTCCAAATGTACTGGAGCATAAGATAACCTGGGGTATTTGCCAAAATGCTGGTTCCTGGGAACTCCCCAAATTGGAAAGAGCAGTATTTCCAGAGGAAGAACCTAAGAATCTCCATTTTCCACACACAACCAGGGATTACAAAGATCAGGCAAGTTAAAGCGATGATGGCATATACAATAAAAGAGAGGAAATGAATCTAAATACATGGATAATGGTTTCACATTAGAACCATTTTGTAAAGTTGTTTCAACAGGAAAAGAAAAAGACAAGAAAAAATAACAAAGTAAGTCATATTTTTAGGACACAGACATATTTTAAGAAAGTTAGCATGGGTTCAGCACCCATAGCACAGTGGTTATGGTGCCAGCCACATGGACCGAGGCTGGCGGGTTTGAGCCCGGCCTGGGCCATCTAAACAGCAATGACAACCGCAACAAGAAAATAGGCAGGCATTGTGGTGGGCACCTGTAGTCCCAGGTACTTGGAAGACTGAGGCAAGAGAATTGCTTAAGCCCAAGAGTTTGACATTGCTGTGAGCTGTGATGCCACAACATGCTACTGAAGGCAACATAGTGAGACTCTGTTTCAAAAAAAAAAAAAGAAAGTTAGCATGGATGTCACCAAATGTGAATACATAAAAGAGCCTTTCATCATATAAACAGTGCAGAAGATTCCTTTGCATGGCCTGCCTATGGGAGTCCTTAAGCTCTTCTCCACATAGGATTACATAGTGAAAGAACGAATGTCTTTCAGAAATTCAGGCTTCTAACCAAGATAGTCTTCTTTGAGAGCCATATTGTAATTCATTCCCTGGCACCTCGGAAAAGAAAGAAGAATGGTGACTTCCCCAGACCTTGGTGAGATAGAGCAAAGCGAAATGATTGCTGATTGTGAACCAATGTGGAAGTATTACCATAACAAGAAGAGAGTGAGTACACAATGAAAAAGAAACCACAGTCCAGAAGGAAAAAAAAGGATGTGGAGAAGGAAAAAGGCTATCAAAATGAGTAGGAAAGAAAGTTTAATTCAGGCTGGCTATCTCCAGTACAGAAACAATATGATGTTGAGATTCTTCTTAAAGCCTATAGTTCCTATTTTCAACCTACACGCATAATTAGGCATTTATACAAATCCCAACCAAAACAACCCCAAAAAGAAGGTTCTAGAAAAACATGTTCACTTGGGAGAAGTCAATGGAAGTAAATCAACCTTGAATGGTGGAATCGCCATTGAGTGTTTAGAAAAATCATGCTTTAATCCCATGAAAGGAGACATTGAAAATAGCGACAGAAATATAGTTCCTGAGCCATAAAATAAAGTCAGACTCGTATTTATCTTTGGTTAAGAGGGATTGTTCCTGTGAATTAAGGGCACTTTTCCAGGGGAGCACAGTGATAGAGGCTGCCAACACTTCAGAGTATGAAAACGCGGCTCTTGGGAAAGTTGGCATGGTGGTTGTTATCTTTGGAAGAATAAATGTCAGGTTTCTTACTGAGATCCTTCTAAAAGATTTATGCTCCAGAAAAGTAAGGTGCTCAGCCAATTCAATGGGCTCCAGATGGTCAAACAGCAGACAGGCTTTTCCCTTCTTGGATGTTTTTTTCCTCTGTGTGACTCTTCTCATCCAGTCGTAGGAAGGACTATAAAAGAAGAGGGAGTCTGGTCAATGTGCTGAAAGCCCATTTCACTCGATGGAAGTTATTAACCTACTGACTCTGTAACTTTTGGCCTGTTTCCAGGAGTGTGGGCAAAATACAGGCCCTTTCATATCAGAAAACAAAACTATTGACCAATTGCCAATAGAACATAAACTTTGAGTTGTTTTTCCAGACACAGTGGCTTTCACACTGATCCACCCAGAATCTCTGACTTGATCTTCACATGACCAGCAAGGTCTAGATCAGTGGTTCTCAACCTGTGGGTCGTGACCTACAGGAACTGTACTAAAGGGCCGCAGCATTAGGAAGGTTGAGAACCACTGGACTAGATTATAAGAGAGAGGTCAGGTTCCTATATAATTTTAGGATTTTATCAGAATATAGATGGTGATTTAAGGCACATGGAAACTACCAGAACCTGTGGTTCTCATACTTCAATATAACATGAATTCTCTGAAAAGTTTGTTGCAAAGACAAGAGGTCTGGATCTTACTGCCAGAGATCCTCATTTACTAGGAATGAACCTGAGTAAGATGTATTTTTAACAAACATCCCTGGTAATTCTTGGATCATTCTCTGTAGATCACTGTTGAAGGAATTTTCTACGAAGATCAACTTGGATATGGATGCCTGACACAAGAGCACACATTTGCAAGATGGGTAACCATATTTAGGATCATCCAATAGTTTCCCGTGTGCAAAGTTAGCTAGTTGATATGAAACTAGCCTAACTACGCCAAGTTCCTAATATCTGAACTAACCAACTCTTGGCACAACTACGGTCAACATCTGTAAGGTGGTGGTTCTGAGGTCAACCTCAGAAGCACTGTGGTACAGGGGTTCTGGGCGTCTCAATTTTAAGTAAGCATATGAATCATCTGGAGATCTTTAAAGTGCAGATTCCAATTCAGCAAGGTTAGGGTGGGGCCCAAGTGTCTGTGTTCCTGCTAAGCTCCCAGGTGAGGCCAATGCTGCTGATCACACTTTGAGTAGCAAAGTCACTGGAGACATTAACTAGATTCAGATTCCAAAACTAAGTACAGAGCATCTCCTGCATTCCCAATGCTTTCACACGCTATCTGACGTACTTCTTAGATGTTCTTAATAGTCCCATGAGAAAGGTACTACCCCCATTTTACAAATAAAGAAACTGCAGCTTGGAGAGATGAACTGTGTCCACTATGGCTGTATTCTCTGCAGCACAGCTTTTCTTACAGAAGCAAACCTTAATTAATTTGGATTAGTTATGGATTCAGGACAAGTGGGGTCATCTCTACACCCTCCCCCAAACAGTGGGCTCTTCAGGCTAGAAAGATGCTTGTTCCACCCTTACATGCTGGATATGTCGATGAGGCCAATATGTTTCTCATATCCTAGTTGACTAGCTACTTCTTGGAATTCCTCCGTCATACGAATTAAACCAAGGTCCAAATTAAACTCTGCTGGAAACTTCAGAATCCAGTACCTGAAAGGCATCAAATATATATATTTTTTAATTTTTTTTAATTTCAGATTAATGTGAGAATACAAACAATTAGGTTACAATGTTTGCATTTGTTAGGTAAAGTCCCTATTATGGTTGTATCCTACCCTAGGAGGTGTGCCATATACCCTTACATTGTTCCCACTAGGTGGGAGCACACCAATCCCCGTCCCTCTTCTCCTTTCCCCAACTTGAATCTGAATTGCATTTTTCTCCTGGGCATCAAATATTTTTGACAGCTATAAAATGTCAAGCTGGATGTCTATGGACACAATTGTACCATTTTATAGGCTACATTTAACACTGAATGCAGGACCATAATGTGAATTAGCCCTTTCCTATCCCCCTTCCATCATACTGAGCCTCTCTCTGCTCTCCTCCAATCAAAAACTACTCTCATCCTTAACCTCTCTTCTGATTCTCTCTAGAGCCACAGCAGAGAGGAAGCCCTTCCCCTAATTCATGGCAAGGAGGTGGGAATGTGAGTGGTGAGGGAGTAGAAGAAAATGAGTTTATCCCTTCTAGTTTCATTCCCCACTCATATTTATTTATTTATTTATTTGCAGTTTTTGGCCAGGCCTGGGTTTGAACCTGCCACCTCCACTATATGGGGCTGGTGCCCTACTCCTTGAGCCACAGGAGCTGCCCCCTACTTGTATTTACAACTTGCACTCTAGTCCAAAAGATAAAGTAGCCCCA